>CM059212.1:2706964-2869341 GCA_030347435.1 Clarias fuscus
ACAGATAAAAATAATAAAATAAGCTCGCTAAATAAATAAATAGATTTTATACATAGAAAATATTATAGAAAATTATTACGTAAATAAATTGCTAATATTTAAAAAAATATGAATAGAAAATATCAGATGCATATAAAAAAATCTGATATCAAAATGTCTAAAAAAAAAAAACATAGG
Source organism: Clarias fuscus (assembly GCA_030347435.1). Classification (NCBI taxonomy): domain Eukaryota; kingdom Metazoa; phylum Chordata; class Actinopteri; order Siluriformes; family Clariidae; genus Clarias; species Clarias fuscus. The sequence continues at coordinate 2,707,142 of CM059212.1, forward strand.
CAAAATAAATAGCTACACTTTTTAAATTTGATTTAATATGTATCAATTTCGTATTTATATTTTTAAAAATATTTGAAAATTTATAGAAAATATGCATTATATTACATATCTTTAATGTATAAAATGTATTTATTTATCCATTTTCCCCTTATAATAAATAAATAGATCAATTAAATAAGATAAAATGGATAAATAACTAAATAAATCTTATACATGGAGAACATTATGATTTTTAAGACTTTTTAAAATAATGTTATATGTATAATAAATAGCTACATTATATTATAATTTTAACTTATGCATAGATATTTATAAATAATAACATGCAGCCAAATGATACATATTTAAGTAATAAATATAAAAATAGATTTTATAAATGTATTTTTTAAATCCATATTTGGAAAATAATCCGCAGACAAATATATAAATCAACAATATACTGTAGATAAATATCTAATTTTTAAAAATTTTAAGGAATAAATATCATCATGGACACTAGAAGGGGGAATTATGACAAAATGCTTTTCATCGACTACAGCTCGGCATTTAACACCATAATTCCCTCTACACTCACCACCAAGCTGGAGCACCTGGCACTCAGCTCATCTTTATCTCAGTGGATCTCCAATTTCCTAACGGGGAGACCACAGGCAGTAAGGATGGGTGGACATGTCTCAGCCTCCATCACCCTCAGCACTGGAGCCCCACAGGGTTGTGTTCTGAGCCCTCTACTGTACTCTTTGTACACTCACGACTGCGTAGCCACCACCAACTCCACCACCATCATCAAGTTTGCTGATGACACCGTCGTGGTCGGCCTGATCACTGACAACGATGAGACGGCCTACCTGAAGGAGATTGAAAATCTGGAGAACTGGTGTCAGACGAACAACCTCCTTCTCAACGTCAGCAAGACAAAGGAGTTGATAGTGGACTTCAGCACAAAGCAGAAGAGGAACTACCAGACCCCCGTCATCAACAAGAGCCCAGTGGAGAGAGTGGACAGCTTCCGTTACCTCGGTGTACACATCACGCAGGACCTGTCTTGGTCCTGTCACATCAACACCGTGGTGAAGAAGGCCCGACAGCGTCTCTACCACCTCAGACGCCTGAGAGACTTCAGACTGCCCTCCAAGGTGCTTAGGAACTTCTACTCCTGCACCATAGAGAGCATCCTGACGGGGAACATAACAACCTGGTTCGGGAACAGCACCATGCAGGACAGACGAACTCTTCAGAGGGTGGTGCGATCAGCTGAGCGCATCATCCACACCGAGCTCCCTGACCTGCACTCGATCTACAGCAAGCGGTGCTGGACCAAGGCCAGGAAGATCATGAAGGACCTCAGTCACCCCAGCAATGGACTGTTCTCTCTGTTGAGGTCAGGAAAGCGATTCCGCTCCCTGAAGGCCAACACAGAGAGACTGAGGAGGAGCTTCTTCCCGCAGGCGATACGGTCTCTTAATCAGTACACCACACAGTACTGATCCATTTTGCACATCTATACATGCTTCTGCACTCACTTTGCACACTCTGGACATTCAGGACATTCGCTCACTAGTCCTCACTGCACACCTGCTCACTCATGGGCATTATGCACATAAGTCACTTTAAATATGCACACAAGCCACTTTAACATGTCACTTTACTGCATATTTGCACACCCCTGGACATTCCGTTCCTTTTGTTCACCCCTTTTCAATAGTTTTATTTTCCACTTGTACAATTACAATTTTTCATTGCAATATTTTCCATTTGTACAGTTCTTCTCACCTTCTTATTTCCTTATATCTTCACTTAATGTATAGTCTGTACTTACTTACATTTTATATTCTTACATTTTATATTCTATATTTTATATTTAATTTTATTTTATTCTCTTAGGTCAGGGCAGTTGTCTAAGCGTTTCACTGCATATCGTACTGTGTAGGATTGTGTATGTGACAAATAAAATTTGAATTTGAATTTGAAATAAAACAGTAAGGAGAAAAACATGGAACATGTACAATAGACAAACAAAAAACATTTCGGAAAAAAATGTCTAATTATTAAAGATGATTTTTAAGCGTTCTAGACAAATGACTAATAAATGGTGGATGTGTGACGGTGAAGGTAAATAATGAAATGACTCGGGTTTGTAAGAGTCGCGTCTACGACAAAATGGAGATCAGTAAGCGCTCTGATCTCCCGTTTCTCAGGAAACATCACCTGCTGTGACATTCCAGAAGACAAGGCGTCAGATTTCCCTAAGCCGCTCTAATCCAGCAGTTAAATTTAGCCAGATTTATTTTCTCCTTTAATTAATCAGCCTGATTCGCGTCACGCCGCGGCCAGAATCGCGCAGTCTGTTACTGATTCCCGAAATCCTTTAGCGGTGAGCAGAGAGCGTGATGGTACCGATTGTACTGTTTAAAATCCAGCTCATGGCCTGACAGGAGGAGACGTGTGGAACTGAGGGGGTTCATCTCTAGAACCTCTGAGAGCATCAGGCTTCTGTCAGGAAGAAGAAGAAAGGAAGGAAGAAAGTGTTCATTCTGTTTTTTTCTCTTTTCTCTCTCTCTGTAGCTCACGACCTGGGCCTGGAGGTGATCCAGATGTTCCCAGAGAAAGGGAACATGGGTAAAGTCCTTCCTGAGTACCTGAGCAACTGGACCACGAACAAAGTGAAGAAAGGTGAGAAGGATGGGAAGAATGAACGTGAACGTCTGTATGATACAGATCACTTAAAAAAAAAAATTAAAGGCTCGGTCTCAGTTTCGTCTCAGTGGTTACTCAAAAAATGATCAGTTCCATATCCTTAAATGATGTATATAATAATCTTATGCTCATGAGCGTTTGAAGAACTCAGAGGGCTGGGATAAGGTTTTTAAAATTTTTTTTTTTTAGAAATACAGGTGGAAAAACAACTTATGAACATGCACCAGAAACGGAACTTGTTCGTAAGTCGGATTTGTTCTTAAGTCAGACAAAATGATTTTAATTTTAAATTGAATTTTAAATCGCGGAATCTTGGACGCCATTTTGTCTCAGAGCTGTTTTCCACTATATTGGACTCTGTTTATTTACAGGACAGACATAATGTCACCCCCAAACAGGCATACAGTATACCGGACTTTGGACGTTTTATTCATTCACTTACACACTGAAAATATTGTATCTGATTGTAAATATTGGTATCTGTTGAACCGGAAGTAGAACCGCGGTCCGTTTGTATCTGCGGAAATTCGTAACTCAACCTGTAGATCAACATTTACATTTCAAAACCGAATCTCTCTTTGCTGTGAAATTGTGCTGCACGTCATTATGACTCGGGTACAAGAAGGCATGCATGTCTGACTCTCCTGACTTTTAACCTCTGACAGAGGGCGTCCAGGTGCTGACGGAGGCCGTGGTCAAGAACGTGTCCTACAAGGACGGGAAAGTGGAGATCAAGCTGAAAGACGGGCGACTGGTGAGTGAACTGTGAGTGTGAGGTTTAGAGCAGGTTGGTGAGTCGCTCCACACACTTCTGATGGTGTGTGTGTGTGTGTGTGTGTGTGTGTGTGTGTGTGTGTGTGTGTGTGTGTGTGTGTGTGTGTGTGTAGGTGAAGACGGACCACATCGTGGCAGCCGTGGGTTTGGAGCCCAGCGTCGAGCTGGCGAAATCGGCCGGCCTGGAGATCGACTCTGATTTCGGAGGCTACCGCGTGAACGCCGAGCTGCAGGCGCGCTCCAACATCTGGGTGGTGCGTGTGACCGGCTTCCTCACATCACATCTGTCTGCATCTGCACTCGTTTTCCTTCACTCAGTTCTGCACTCACTCTGCAGTACACACTGTATTAATATTTATTCTTTAAAAATGTGTGTGTGTGTGTGTGTGTGTGTGTGTGTGTGTGTGTAGGCGGGCGATGCTGCGTGCTTCTATGACATTAAGCTGGGTCGGAGGCGTGTCGAGCATCATGACCACGCAGTGGTGAGCGGCAGACTCGCTGGAGAAAACATGACCGGAGCCAAAAAGCCCTACTGGCACCAGTCCATGTTCTGGTACACACACACACACACACACACACACACACACACACACACACACACACACACACACACACGCAAAGAGTAAAGTCCGTGATACAGCACATTCCTTGTTTATTTATTGTTCAGTTGATCTGTGTGTGTGTGTTAGGAGTGACCTGGGCCCTGATGTCGGGTATGAAGCCATCGGTATTGTAGACAGCAGTCTCCCAACTGTAGGAGTGTTCGCTAAAGCTACTGCCAAGGACACACCTAAAGCAGCTACCGAGCAATCAGGTACACAGACACACACACACACACACACACAGCATGTAGTGTTTTATTTAAAAAATTCTATGAACCATAAAGACACTTACCAGCCTGTAAGTGTGTGTGTGTGTTCAGGTACAGGAATCAGGTCTGAGAGTGAGACGGAGGCGGTTGCTGGAACGCTTTCCACATCTACAGCGGCTCGTACTCCGCCCACACAGCAGGAGAACTATGGGAAAGGAGTGATCTTCTACCTGAGGGACAAGGTGGTGGTCGGCATCGTGCTGTGGAACGTCTTCAACAGGATGCCCATCGCCAGGAAGGTGGGCTCACTCACGCACCGAATCACCCCCTGACCCACCGAATCACCCCCCGAATCACCGAAATACCCACTGACCCACCGAATCACCCCCTGAATCACCAAATCGACCCACCGAATCACCCACCCACCCCCTGAATCACCCACTGAATGACCTGCCCACTGAATCAACTGCCCACCCACCTACCCACTGAATCATCCGCCCACCCACCCATTGAATCACCCACCCCTGACCCCCTGAATCACCCCCTGACCAACTGAATCACCCCCTGACCAACTGAATCACCCCCTGACCTACTGAATCACCCCCTGAATCACCGAAATCACCCCCTGACCCACCAATTTGACCCACCGAATCACCCACCCCCTGACCCACCCACCCACTGAATGACCCGCCCACTGAATCATCCGCCCACCCACCTACCCACTCATTGAATCACCCACCCCTGACCCCCTGAATCACCCCCTGACCTACTGAATCACCGAATCACCCCCTGACCTACTGAATCACCGAATCACCCCCTGACCCACTGAATCACCCCCTGACTCCCTGAATCACCGAATCACCCCCTGAATGACCCGCCCACCCACTCACTGAATTCACACACTGCCTCACTCACATTCACACACTGTCCCTCTCTCTCTCTCTTTTCATATTTATGGTTACTGTTTTTCACTCTTTCTTCTTCTGCTCATCGTTAACGTGTGACACGTTTGTTTTCTAGATCATTAAAGATGGAGAGGAGCACGCTGACCTGAACGAGGTGGCCAAGCTGTTTAATATTCATGAAGAATAAACACCTAGATGTTGTACTTGTGGAGCCTGGGAAAACACCTCTGCACAAAATTACACACTCTCTCTCTCTCTCTCTCTCTCTCACACACACACACAATCACTTTGACCATGAACTCTGTTCTGCCTCCAGCCCTGTTGGTGGCTCTGTGACCCCGGCTCGCTAATGAACTCATCAGATCAGTACTGCTCAGAGGACACCTTCGTCGTTCATACAGGAACAGTGTACACGTGTTTTCTAGTGAGGTCAGTAAACGTCTAGCTGTGAGCCGTCCCGTCGTCCCCGGAGTCTGGACTGCATGAGGTGTTGGAACGCCGGTCAGGATCCGCGACACGCTAGTCGTCTCCCATGTAGATGTAATTTATAGTAATTATATTACCTAAGATAGATATGACTTGAAGTGGAAGGGTAACAGACGGACCCTGTAAAGGACGTGTTCAACAGCAAGGGCTTGAGGCATCTGGTCCACATTTCACTGGATAAACCCGAGCTGTTGCACCGATTCCGACTGCGGTTTATTTATCACCAGACAAAGCTGCACAAGCTCCTGTCGTTTCTCCTGAACCATGTGACACCATGTTTGATCTTCTGAGACTTGATTAAAGCAGATTATTTTTGAACTTGTGTGCTGGGTTTGTGTCTCTATAATGTACTAGTTTAAGTACACATTTATAAATTGTTATAAGATTAAAGCTAATAATAAATAATTAGTGCTGATCTCTCTAATAATAAATGCTGATCTTTAATGTAATGAGTGATAGTATTATTATTATTATTATTTCAGTTTGAAGTCCACGTCCATGTCTGTGTGTCTCTCTGTACAGCAGAACTCTCTGTCTCACTTATTAATACACAGAAATCACATTCTGTAAGGTCGAGTATCTGACGCCTTGTTTACACTAAGTCGTACTTCTTTGGTGCTCAGACAAATACACTCCCTGTTCGGTAATCGGAGAGAGAATCACAGATGAGAAATGGAAAAAGTCGATCAGATAAAGATGAAGTTTTGTCTTAAAACGACTCCGGCGTGTTAAAATTCACTTATACCACTTCAGCGCTGTTATTTCAGCCAAAGTGACAATCTGAACTAATCCCAGTCAAAATATTCACTTTATCTTTTCTCATTAATATCTATTGGTGCAGGTGTTTGTTTACATTGAGACAGTAGCGCATTAGTAGATTATTTTAAAGTAGATTATTAAATCCCACACATAACTGTTCATAACATCACTTTTACTCAACATTTAGATTTCACTGATGGTGCAGATTAAACCTCAGAGTAAACATACGTTGATCTGTCCATTTATCTTTAAACATTTAGTTTTCTTTGGCTACTTGCCTTTTTTTTTTTTTTTTTTTTCCTGGAGTGAGCCATGCTGTGTCGCACTTTAGTTTCTGTTTCTTGAGTATCTGGGCGGCTTGTAGGTGCATTACAATCATTTCTGGGTGTTTCACATATTCTATGTCTATACACGGTAAACGATCATGTTGATTGGCTCTTTTGAGTGACGAGTATAGCCACGCCCATTAAATTGGATGCACTGGATGCTTAGACATCGTCTGGCACATAACTGCACAAATTTTGATTTTATTCACGTCACAGGTTTAACTTCAGGCGAATACCCAAGTACTGCCAAGGTTTCATTCAATTCAGGCAAAACTGGCTGGACAGACATACAGACGAGACTGAGACTGGTTCCTGGTCCTGCAATGTATGAACCGTAAAGATATCACTGAAAGAGCGAGTTCTGACCCAATGTACAGACAAAACCTGTCTTTTATTTATATAGATTGTCCAGGAACAGGGTGACATTTAACAGATTTTCAGCTTCAGAGTCAGAGAGTGAAGAAGTTCCGATTTAACAACTCAACCAGGGATGGGATTTGAACTCACAACCTTTGAACTACAACATGCCACTAATTAAAGCATCCCGTCTTATTAAATCCTGCTGATAAACACGGACGGCAAAAAGCTTTGTTGTTGTTGTTGTTGTTTTTTTTTTTTTAGAAATTCCAACCCTTTTTTTTCCTGCACTTTTCCGACCACGAGCTTCGGCATCCTAAATGTTTGAAGATCACGATCGGTTTACAGAAGGAACGTGAGCTACAGAACCAAAGTGGCCGTACTTCTGTGTCTACCTGTCTGTTTCTCTCTCACCTTCAGTCTTTCCGTCTTGGTCTGTCTGTCTGTCTGTCTGGTATTTATAATCCTCAGGTCAGTCAGAGTCCACGCCACATGAAATATACATCCCTCTCCCCAGGGCCTTAAGCACCCTGAAACTCATTCACTCCTCCACGTCGGCCACATGGCCTTTCACTCCTTGTGTGTGTGTGTGTGTGTGAGCGTGTGTGCGCATCTCTCTCCATATTTACATGCAGGTTCACATCTACCAACGTGAAGCACGTTTTCATAGGAAGAAAAAAACAAAACAACTAAAACCATACAGGCATTCCTGATATTCCACACTGTATTACACTGTACGGATGACTAAAAGATCAATCTGCCTCCTGTCAGGTCGAATTGGGGGAAAAGGGGGAGAAAAACAAAACACTCCAGGGGAGAGGAGGTCTACAGGTACAGAGGAAGAGGAAGAGGAGAGTCGGGAAATGAAGCGAGAATGACGGCACGAGTGCACTCTTGTCACAGTTGTTTTTACTGATAAACGTCTTTAAACGCATCACACGCCCAGATGCCTGCACACACACACACACACACACACACATTTACGCATCTGGATCTGCTCCGGTTCCTCCGTCTCCTCCGGCTAGCGTGACCACTGAGAGAGAAGAGAAAGAAAGGAGGGAGTGTGTATTGAGACTCTTCTTCCCCCCCACAGACAGACAGAGAGAGAGAGAGACACACACACACACACACACACACACACACAATGAAACTTCTTGCCGGCACTTCTCAGAAAGCTTGATGTGGTTTGCGAGTCCAACAGTGTGGGAGGAGAAGAGTGTGTGTGAGGGAAGATCTCGGTCCTTTGGTTTTGGAGCAGCACGGTTCATCGAGCAAGAAACGGAGCAGAATGTTCTCACAGCTGCAGAGGGTTGTGTGGATTTTAGTGCTGTTGGGTGTGTGTGGAGTCCGCAGGTAAGGCTTTTCACTTTGAACTGGATTAAATCCTGTTGGTCAGGAAGGGATAAGTGTGTGTGTGTGTGTGTGTGTGTGTGTGTGTGTGTGTGTGTGTGTGGAGATCAGGAAGGGCTTAGTGAGTGTGTGCATTTATGTGTGTGTGGGTGGAGACTAGGCACGTACTGATTATCATCCATTCATTACATCGCGATATTCAACGTGCATCTCATCCCATGAGTCAGATTTTCTTTGGCTGTTAATTGAACCGGACGACACAGTGGAGTAGTGGTTAGCCCCGCCGCCTTGCACCTCCAGGTTCCGGATTCGATTCTCGTCTCTGTGTGCATGGAGTTTGCATGTTCCTCCCCGTGCTTGCTGGGTTTCCTCCGGGTACTCCGGTTTCCTCCCACAGTCCAAAGACATGTAGGTTCCCAAATTGCCCGGAGTGTGTGAGTGAGTATGTATGTATGTGTGTCTGTGCCCTGCGATGGATTGGTACCCTGTCCAAGGTGTACCTAAGTCTCCTGGGATAGGCTCCAGACCCCCGTGACCCTGAATAGAGGATTAAGCTGTATTCAGGTGATGAGTGAATGAGTGTTGATTGAACCACAGCTGCCTCCTCAGGCTCCTTATCTTGGATGTTTCAATTAACGAAAATGGACTATTTAATTTTGTCCAAGAAGATTTTGTGTGTTGTATCTTCAGGCCTTTGGTAATGATGATGGTAATGTTTAGAGACCTTGTATAAGTAGACAGTAGCGGATAAACATCTACATCAGCTTCAAGATGTAGTAAACTTTACATGACAGTAAAGTTAAATCTAATCTAATCTAATCTGATCTAATCTAATCTAATCTAATCTAATCTAATCTAATCTAATCCAATCAAATCTAATCTGATCTGATCTAATCTAATCCAATCAAATCTGACCTGATCTGATCTAATCTAATCTAATCCAATCCAATCAAATATAATCTGATCTAATCTAATCTGATCTAATCCAATCCAATCCAATCTAATCTAATCTGATCTAATCTAATCCAATCTAATCTAATCTGATCTAATCTAATCCAATCAAATCTGATCTGATCTAATGCAATCAAATGTAATCTGATCTAATCCGATCTAATCTAATCTGATCTAATCTAATCCAATCAAATATAATCTGATCTGATCTAATCTGATCTAATCTAATCCAATCAAATCTGATCTGATCTAATCTAATCCAATCAAATGTAATCTGATCTAATCTGATCTAATCTGATCCAATCAAATATAATCTGATCTAATCTAATCTAATCTAATCTACTCTAATCTGATGTATCTCATGGATGCTGCACTCGCTCTTACCAAAATTCTAATTGAGCATAAAACACTAATAATGATCTATAGAGCACTAAACAGTCACTGCTCTTATTATTACTACATTATTCTAGGTGCTAATAAACAGCCTGCAACTTTTCATCTAAGCAGGTGTGGTACATCATAAAACTTTTAACCAAAACTTTGCTCGGGGACTGTGAATTGAATGATTGTTTTCATGACGTTATCTAACTCTAATCTAAATCTGCCTTTTCCTCTTTTTCGGGTTCTTGGGCAGGTGACTACATCGCAAATTAAAACAGGGATGAAACTTTCTTGTCATTTTAATAATCTTGACTTCATGAGCATCTGTCCGTTCAAACAGGAAGTGAAGTGAAGGAACGCGAGCGTGAAATAGAGTTTAATGTGGAATCAGATTCAGTGGAGAGTAAAAGTGATGGGGGAGGTGGGGGGGAGGTGGGGGGTGGAGGGGATAGAAAGCCGCAGACTAAGCCAGAAAAAAATCCAAGATACACAGAGCAAAACAAAGCGAGAACACAAAACAGAGATACAGTACGAGAGCAAACAGATGGAGAGAGTGAGGAAAAACAAAGGGATGAACAAAAGAGAGAGAGAGAGAGGGAGAGAGAGAGAGAGTGGGGGCATTGTAGTTATTCTTATAATGAGTCGAACTTTGCCGTCACATATAATATTAACATGTACATTAATGTCTCGTCACTTGGGATCCAGACCTGAGGAGATTTCCACACTGTGTTGAAAAGTATCGGGCAGGAAGAATGTTCTAGAAAGAGCTCGGAGCCAGCCGAGAGGAACCCGGATAATGTTGAGTTAATTAAAGGGGAAGCTGGTGTCAAATCATCTTAAGCAAAGCAGGAAAGTGAAGGTGGCCGTTCTGATGCTTTTCTTAATGACGACGAATATTAAATAATGAATTCAGGTCTATCCAGTACAGCTGTGGCTAAAAGTTTCGAGAATGACACAAATATTAATTTTTACCAAAGTCTGCTGCCTCAGGTTTTATGATGGTAATTTGCTTTATGAAGAGTGATCAGATGAACTGCAATTCATTACAAAGTTCCCCTTTGCCATTAAAATGAAAAATAAATAAATAAATAAATAAATAATCCACTGCATTTCAGTCCTGCCACAAAAGTATGAGTTGACATCATGTCAGTGATTCTCTTGTTAACGCGGGTGAGAGTGTTGATGAGGACAAGGCTGTAGATCACTCTGTCATGCTGATTCAGTTATAATAACATACTGGAAGTTTTTAACCATGGTTACCTCGCAAGGAAACACATGCAGGCATCATTGCTTTGCACAAAAAGGGATTCACAGGCAAGGATATTGATGCTGGTGTGGTTGCACCCAAATCAACCATTTGTCTGATCACGGAGAACTTCAAGGAGAGAGATTCAATTGTTGGGAAGAAGGCTTCATGGGCCCACGAAAGTCAAGCCCAGTCAAGCGCCAGAGCTGTTTCCTAAAGTTGATTCAGTTGCGTAATCGGGGCAACACCAGTGCAGATTTTGCTCAGGAATGGCAGCAGGCATGTGAGGAGAAGACCTGGTGTGGATGACCTGGTGTAAAGAAGGGAAGCAAAGAAGCCACTTCTCCCAAGGGAAAGCATCAGTCACAGACAGATGTTCTGCAAGCGGTACAGAGATTGGACTGCTTAGGACTGGGGTAAAGTCATTTTTTTCTGATGAATCCGGAAAAAAGGCTTGTTCGGAGAAGAAAAGGTGAGTGCTACTGTCAGTCCTGTGTCATTCCAACAGTAAAGCAACCTGAGACCATTCACGTGTGGGGTTGCTTCTCAGCCAAGGGAGTGGGCTCACTCACAATTTTGCCTAAGAACACAGCCATGAATAAAGAACGGTACCAAAACACCCTCCAAGAGAAACTTCTCCCACCCATCCAAGAACAGTTTGGTGATGAGCAATGCCTTTTCCAGCACGATGCCTTTTCCTTTTTTGCACTTTTAAGGCAAAAGTGATAACTAAGTGGTTCAAGAAAAAAATAATTGGCCAGGAAACTCCCCAGCCCTTAATCCCATTGAGAACTTGTGATCAAGAGGTGGGTGGACAAACAAAAATGCACAAATTCTGACAAACTCAAAGAGCATTGATTATGTAAGAATGGGCTGCGATCAGTCAGGATTTGGCTCGGAATTTGAGTGACAGTTGTAGTTGTAGATCATAAAAGACCAAAACAAGGGCAAAATCTCTCTTTTTCTCTGTTTCTTATTCTTCCAGGTTCACTTTTGGGAAGGACACTAAATCTCCGAACGGAAGGTCCAAGCCCTTGTCGCCCTCAGACTTCCTGGACAAGCTTATGGGAAAGACGTCAGGCTACGATGCCCGCATCCGGCCCAACTTTAAAGGTGCAGTGTGTAACTTCTACACGTAACATTATTTCATTGTTGCTTGAAATTAGGACTTAAAATGTTAGCATGTAGAGGATCTTCATTTCTGTATTGTGTTTTTCCGGCTCTGAAATGAGCCCCGCCTCCAACATTAAAAGAATGATTAAAATGCGAACCTGATTAAAAAAAAAAAAAAAAACTCTGTAATAATTTGTTCTAATCAAATATCAACAGTGATTTATGTCGTGTTTAATAAATAATTTTTACGTTTATATAAAAACATCTAGCCTGAGACATCGTTATTTAAAGCCCTCTGCGGCTACAGAGCACCCGGGTTGTTCAAATAAATATCTTGCTCATTTTCTCAAAAGCCATAAATTTAATCTTAAATCTAAAACATGCATTTTCTTGCATTTATTGCCCTGTAGGAAATCTACTTTCCTTGTTCCTTCATCGCTCTTTCCTGCTGCTGATATTCTTGTCTCTTTGAGACGCCGGGAAACAGCGGCAGCGTGCAGAGAGGAACCTGCTGATTTCAGCCCGAAATAAAAACAAACGGTCCGAGTCTTCGCTCCCTTTCTGACTGCGGGAATACAAAGACAAACGCTGATAAAGAGGCTGTGTGCGCGCGGCAGGGAGGTACTAGAAAACGGGGGGAAAAAAACAAGAAAGAAAACGAAAAATCGTGTGTCCAGCAAAAATATTCCCTTCTAATCAGTCGGCCTGGACTGTGAATAGTTTAGAAACGCAAAAGGTCAGAAAGGCAAAAGTTATTCAGAACAGCAACTTTTTTTATGAAACGACATCTCGGCAGCGCTAATTCCCCGCAGAATAAAATAGCAGGTATTATTTTAAAAATAACAGCTGAGGAAGTAAAGGCATATGGTACAGAGGTTATATGTAGAGAGAACAGTGCTAGGCTTTAGCTAGTGAGGCTAATGATTTACATGCTAAGTGGCATGGAAAAAGTAACTAGCATGTAGTCAGTGTGTTTATACGCAGCACATCCTGAAAAATTAAAACGTTAATTTGCTTTTGTAATTTAATGATCTCATATGTTCCAGCTTCATTACATCGAAAGTGAAATGTATATACACAATATAATATAAACACTACTCACAATAAGTTATGAATTTGTTATTTACATGGGTGCTTTTCCTATTTGCTCTGAAACCCATCAGTCAATAGGACGGTAGACCACTGCTCACATGGTCTTGTGCCCACTGCAAACGTTCACGGCGTGTCTCGGTGTCAGTGGAGTCGCCTGCGATGGTCGTCTGGCATTCAAGCCAAAGCGGTGGAGTCGGTTGTGAATGGTTTGTCTGGAAACCCTAGTACCCCTCACATCTCGTAAACGGGCCTGCAGCTGTGTGGCAGTTACATAACGATGTCTGAGTGCAGAGGTCCTTAGGTACTGGTCATCATTGCGGTCAGTCACTCGTGGGGCTCCACTGCTGGGTCTGTCATGAACTCTGCCAGTAGTTCTGTGTCTTGATGCAAGTCTGCTGATGACACTTTTCCTATGCTTTTCATATTTTCTCTGAATTTTAATGAAATAAGTAAAAGTTCACTTTGATATCACTACTAATGTATGAGAAGAAACACCATTTTCATTAGTTTAATATTTATTACCCCCCATAATTTTGACAATAACAAGGATAACCCCAAATAACAGAAATTGACCATCTCAGGGTTTCCACCGTTTGCCGCAACACAGCTTGACAGCGACGTCTCATGCTCCTCACTAGCCTCCTGATGTTGTTCTGAGGCGATGCGTTCCACTCTTCCACACGTGCTACACACAGTTCTGCCAGGTCACGTGGGGGTGGGGTACGATCATCCAGTCTCTGCTTCAACTGGTCCCAGACGTGCTCTATGATGTCCATACCATAGGAGGCACTCCGACTTCCTGAAGTCGAGCTGTGACAATTCTACCACGATGTGATGGCGCATTATCATCCATGAACAGGAAGTTGGGGGTGTGCTGGTGGAATTGGGGGTTGATGATGGGCTCTCTAATGTCTCTGAGGTAAGAACGTGCAGTGACTGAGCCATCTACAATAACCAAATCTGTTGTGCGCTGACTGGTGATGCCCACCCAGACTGTTGCACCTCCTCCACCAAAGCAAAGCCTGGGGACCATGTTGACCTCAGCGTATCGCTCACCTCGCCTTCTCCAGCGACGGTGACCCGACACTCATCAGGGAACAGGACGGTAGACCACTGCTGCGTTGTCCAGGTCACATGGTCTTGTGCTCACTGCAAATGTTCACGGCGGTGTCTCGGTGCCAGTGGAGTCGCCTGCAGCGGTCGTCTAGCATTCAAGCCAAAGCGGTCGAGTCCGTTGTGAATGGTTTGTCTGGAAACCCTAGTACCCCTCACATCTGGTAAACGGGCCTGCAGCTGTGTGGCAGTTGCATAACGATGTCTGAGTGGAGTTTTTCCTTGCCACCGTCGCCCTCGGCTTGCTCATCAGGGACAATCTTATCATTTTGATTAATACACATTCACATTGCATACAAACTTACTTCTTTTGATTGTGTAAAGCTGCTTTGCGACAATGTCAATTGTTAAAAGCGCTATATAAATAAAATTGACTTGACTTGACTTGAGTGCAGAGGTTCTTAGGTACTGGTCATCGTTGCGGTCAGTCACTCGTGGGGCTCCACTCCTGGGTCTGTCATGAACTATGCCAGTAGTTCTATGTCATGATGCAAGTCTGCTGACACACCAAGTTCACGAGCAACATCTGACTGCCTGCCACCGTCGTGTGTCCATGGCTGTTTGAATGATGAACTTGGAATGACTTACTGACAATACCAGCTTTTTATACTCACAGAATGTCGAAATTGATGCCACATTGAAAAGGGTTGTCTTTTGGTATTGGCCCCAATATAAGGCGCACCTGTACAGTCAGTACATGTAGTCAGTTTTTATACTTTAGCTAGTTATCATGTAGTCCATTCTTAGCTCTTAGATAACTAGTAGGTAGTCTGATTTACTCTATTTATTTTTAAAGGAATAATTGGTTAGCTAGCATGAAGTTCATTATATTAGCTTACTAGCATGTGGCTAGTTCTGTTACAAGAACAATATAAAGACACGGTGGCACAAGTTTAAAACTTCGTGAGACATCAGCATTCACCTCAGACTCCATGTGGCCAAATGTACCCGCTTATCCGCCGGTGTCCTCGTGTAAAACCTGAAAACGGCATGTTTTTATTGATTATTGCGACAATCTGATCTCTCTTGGGTTCAGCCACGTTAAGAACGTAGCAACACGTAAATCGTATGTGGAATTTTTCCATCCACACGCCAAGGCGCTTTATTTCCTTTTTGCGGTCTGCTCGCTGTTAACCTACAGACCCAAATTAGTCACTCTCTGTCTGTTTCTATCTCATATTTTATATCCTCCGCTGTCTCTTCCTTCGCCCGTCCACACTGTAGATCATGTTTGACACATTTCCTACAGGCTCGCGCTCTCGTCCCTGTCCTCCCACGCCTCCTCAGCCTCTCACCCTGTCTCCCTAGCCCTTTTTACTTTTTCTGTCCCCCTCTTTTTTTAAAATTATCTCCCTTTCTCCCATTTCACTTTTATTAGCTCAGTCTTTCAGTGTGTGTGTGTGTATGTGTGTGTGTGTGTGTGTCTCAGAGCTCATCTATCATTCATCTTAGTGCTAAGATGAAGCTGGACATCAGTGTGTGTCAGAGTGGAATGTCCCGGCTGATTAGCCAGAACTGTAACTTACGTCCCTAAAGTTAAATCAATAAATGATAATCTGTCTGTAAGCTTATCTCATCTTATCAAATATTCAGGGAAAAATTGTTAACGCTGGCCGGGTGGTAATTGGAGCAGGTTGGACAGCTGGCATGGATTGTGCGGCGCTCCTCATTATTTCTTTTACACTGTCACAATCTGGCAACCTGATGAGTAATTCAAGATGTCGGAATTATCCGTAGCTGCATGCTATTGATGTGCGGCAACAATTGCTTCTCTAAGACCATTGCTTGCGTCTTTCCCTCTTGGCACTGTGTTAACACACACCTGAATGCTCCAGACCAGCAAACAGCCAAAACTTCTGCTTTTAGATCAAGTAATCAAGGGGTGATGATTAGCACCACATCGCTACAACTTACCCTATTAAATCATATGAAAGCACTAAGGGGGTACTTAATATTGCCCGAATATATATTTTTTTCTATTTTGCTTATTTTTGTTAAATAAATACTGGAACGGTAAAAAAAAATTAAAAAGCTATATGTTGTTATTCACCTGCGGTTGAATTTGCCTTATAGTATCCACTGTGATCAGATTTTTGTTATGTTTTACACAAAAACATGTAGAATTAAAAGAGGGAGTACTAACTTTTGAACATGACTATGTGTGTGTGCTCATTTGTCTTTTACATGACATGACACGCAGGTTTGTGTGTGCGTCCATGGTTTTTTCAGGGCCTCCTGTCAACGTCACCTGCAACATCTTCATCAACAGCTTTGGCTCCGTCACAGAGACAACTATGGTACACACACACACACACACACACACACACACACACACACACACACCCTTAATACTGTATTAGTCAGTTATAAGACTAGAATTATTTAACAGTTTATCACGCACCCACATTGACTCAGGTGTCATGTCAACATCTCTTCTTCTTTGACTCTACCCGTCTCTGTCCGATTCCCCGTCGCTCCTCAGGACTACCGCTTGAACGTGTTCCTGCGGCAGCAGTGGAACGACCCTCGCCTGGCGTATAAGGAGTACCCTGACGACTCGCTCGATCTGGACCCGTCCATGCTGGACTCCATCTGGAAACCCGACCTGTTCTTCGCCAACGAGAAGGGCGCCAACTTCCACGAGGTCACCACCGACAACAAGCTGCTGAGGATCTTCCAAAACGGCAATGTCCTCTACAGCATCCGGTAATATGACGAGTACTTGAACCGAGGCGTTAGCGTTCTGTTCAGGAAGTGTGTGTTTTTTTCTCATACTGGTCTTTCTCGCAGGTTGACTCTGATTCTGTCTTGTCCGATGGATCTGAAGAACTTCCCCATGGACATTCAGACCTGCACCATGCAGCTAGAGAGCTGTGAGTGCTTAATTATTAAGAATGATCACACAGGGCTGTTAGACTCTGGAATCTGATTGGTCAGAGTGTGTTAGTTGTTGTTGTTTTCATTCACTCAAATGCGCTACTGTAACCATGTACATCTCTCCAGCTTCGGCATTCCGATCTCATCCATGAGACTCAGTTTCACTTGATTTTTATTCCTGACACTCATTTTCGAGTTTTTTCATGGAACAGTCCCAGGTTGCTTCAACCCTAAACTCCCAGTCACGAGTCCTGAGACTTTAATATTTTATTCATTTTCGCCCCGCAGGCTTTCCCATAGCGCGGTAGGCTCGGTGCGTGTCGGTGTAAAACTAGCTGTCTGAGAACCTTTCAGGTTGGTATCTATCAGAGAATACAGAAAGAGACGTTTTGACTCACAAAGCCGTCGTTGACCTTTTATCCCTGCACTAAGAATAACCCTGTCTTTAATGAGCCCTCGTCAGCGTTCCCTCGGGACGTGGCAGTGGGAAGGATTCAATTCCATTCAATTTCTATTTGTATAGCGCTTTTAAATGGTCATTGTCGCAAAGCAGCTTTACAGAATCAAAAAAAAATATATATATGGAAATGAGTATGAAATGTGTAAGAAAATATGATCTCATTGATGATGTGCATGATAGACCCTGATATGCAGAGCTGCGCAAAAATCTATTAGGATTTTATCATTGAGCCAGTACAAAAACATTCCTGAACATCTGTATTCCAACACAAAATTAAAAGTTGCAGAAAAATGCTTGTTTTCCCAGAAAGAAAGCAGTACCCTATATAAGCGATTGCTTTTCATAAAGCAACAACGACAAAAAAAGAGTTTTGGGTGCAAAAAATAAGCAGGTCCTCAGAAGAACTGTGTATGGTCCTGCAGGATGCTCAATAAAACTTAGTAGCTAAATTCCTGAACAAAATGTACCTGAGACTAAAGGGTCTTTGTTTCATAAATTACTGTTTTCTGGAATTTTTTAAAGCCTACTTGCTCTATAGCAGGGGTGTCCAAATCCAGTCCTGGAGGGCCAGTGACCAGCACAGTTTGTAATTCACCAACACCTAAACACACCCACTGAACCTAGTAATTAACAGATTAGTTAAATCAGCTGTGTTTGAGAAGAAGAATCACCAAACTGTGTTGGACACTGGCCCTCCAGGACTGGATTTGGACACCCCTGCTCTATAGCATTTATTTTCATATGCTTTTGCACAGTACGATACATGTACATACACTCACCTAAAGGATTATTAGGAACACCATACTAATACGGTTTTTGCCCCCCTTTCGCCTTCAGAACTGCCTTAATTCTACGTAGCATTGAGGTGCTGAAAGCATTCTTTAGAAACGTTGGCCCATATTGATAGGAGAGCATCTTGCAGTTGATGGAGATTTGTGGGATGCACATCCAGGGCACGAAGCTCCCGTTCCACCACATCCCAAAGATGCTCTACTGGGTTGAGATCTGGTGACTGTGGGGGCCATTTTAGTACAGTGAACTCATTATCATGTTCAAGAAACCAATTTGAAATGATTCGAGCTTTGTGACATGGTGCATTATCCTGCTGGAAGTAGCCACCAGAGGATGGGTACATGGTGGTCATAAAGGGATGGACATGGTCAGAAACAATGCTCAGGTGGGCCGTGGCATTTAAACCATGCCCAATTGGCACTAAGGGGCCTAAAGTGTGCCAAGAAAAGATCCCCCACACCATTACACCACCACCACCAGCCTGCACAGTGGTAACAAGGCATGATGGATCCATGTTCTCATTCTGTTCACGCTAAATTCTGACTCTACCATTTGAATGTCTCAACAGAAATCGAGACTCATCAGACCAGGCAACATTTTTCCAGTCTTCAACTGTCCAATTTTGATGAGCTTGTGCAAATTGTAGCCTCTTTTTCCTATTTGTAGTGGAGATGAGTGGTACCCGGTGGGGTCTTCTGCTGTTGTAGCCCATCCGCCTCAAGGTTGTGCGTGTTGTGGCTTCACAAATGCTTTGCTGCAGACCTCGGTTGTAACGAGTGGTTATTTCAGTCAAAGTTGCTCTTCTATCAGCTTGAATCAGTCGACCCATTCTCCTCTGACCTCTAGCATCAACGAGGCATTTTCGCCCACAGGACTGCCGCATACTGGATGTTTTTCCCTTTTCACACCATTCTTTGTAAACCCTAGAAATGGTTGTGCGTGAAAATCCCAGTAACTGAGCAGATTGTGAAATACTCAGACCGGCCCGTCTGGCACCAGCAACCATGCCATGATCAAAATTGCTTAAATCACCTTTCTTTCCCATTCTGACATTCAGTTTGGAGGACCACACCCCTAAATGCATTGGAGCAACTGCCATGTGATTGGTTGATTAGATAATTGCATTAATGAGAAATTGAACAGGTGTTCCTAATAATCCTTTAGGTGAGTGTATATACTCATAAACCATTTTTTTTTATTTAATCATTAGTTACCAGAAGGGGGCACTGTCACAGAATACTGATACCCATGAGATGTTTATCAATCTAAACACATTAAGCCAGAATTTGTCCAGTATGTTAAAAACAATACCGTGTCATATCACGCGGTCTTCTGGGTCAGCTCTGATTCTGTAGCGTGACCTAACGTTACGAATCGGCGAACAAACTTTGTCTGAGCAAATAAACTTTTGATACGGGTCATAAATTAGCGATGGCGATTAAACCAACAGGAAACCAAGACGGTGTGTTTAAATGCAAATTATTTTATTCTTTGAGACAAAATAAAAATGTTCATCAGCGAATCTCTCTCTCTCTCTCTCACTTCTCTTCAGTCGGCTACACCATGAACGATCTGATTTTCCAGTGGCTGGATAAAGGTCCTGTGCAGGTGGCCGATGATTTAACGATGCCGCAGTTTGTGCTGAAAGAAGAGAAGGACCTGGGATACTGCACCAAGCACTACAACACCGGTACCACACAAACATGAGCTCACGCACGAATAAACCCCAAACACTCCTGAGGTCAAACGTCTAATTCCATTAGAATGAATTCGGCGTGCAGAAATGCCACAAGACTTTCAAAACAGGTTCTGACCTTTTTCTATGCTGACTTGTGGAAGCTGTGTGTAATGAGAGGATTTTTAAGGAGAAGCGTTATTTACTGAACCGTTACTGGGCGTTATATTGGCAGTGACGTATTGCGTGTGTTTGGGCAGGTAAGTTCACCTGCATCGAGGTGAAGTTCCACCTGCAGAGGCAGATGGGATATTATCTGATCCAGATGTACATTCCCAGCCTGCTGACGGTCATCCTGTCCTGGGTTTCATTCTGGATCAACATGGACGCTGCTCCTGCTCGCGTAGGCCTCGGCATCACCACCGTCCTTACCATGACAACGCAGAGTTCTGGCTCCAGGGCTTCGCTGCCCAAGGTTGCACGTCACTGTCTCTCCATCCAACCTACCATCCAACTGTTCATCAGAACTCCACCTCCAGCATCTCACTTCCCATATCCATCTCATCCCCCCCAGCTAACCAATCACCCGTCTATATACTCAGCCATCTGTAGTACTGAACTCTGGCCTCAAGCTACCATTCATGCTATGCATGATGATATTTATTCAGCTTCTGTATCATAGCATCTCTGATCACTTATCCATTCATCATACATCCATCCTTCCACAGTACTGTAAAGTCTGACTGCAAAGACTACCTTACTGTATTCCATCCATCCATCCATCCATCCATCCATCCATACTACTGTAAGTTTGACTCCCTTACTATGTTTCATCCATCCATTCATTGACGCATCAATCCATCAATCCATTCATCGAACCACAATACTGTAAGTTCTGGCTCCAGAGACATATCTACCTACCTATATTTCATCCATTCAGTTATTGATCGATCCATCCATTTACAGTATTATAAGGTCGACTGCGGACACTCCCTACATATGTTTCATCAAGCCATTCATCGATACATCCATCCATCCAACCACAGTACTATATGTTCTAGCTACAGAGACTTCTTACTATTTTTTATCCATCCATCCATAGTACTGTATGATCTGGCTGCAAGACTAACTAAGTAAGACTACCTTTCTGTATTCCATCCATCCATCCATCCATCCATCCATCAATCTACAGTACTGTAAGGTCTGACTACAGGGACTTCCTACCTATTTATCATTCATTCATTCATTCATTCATTCATTCATCAGTCCATACTTTGATCCACAATACTGTAAGTTTTGGCTCCAGAGACTCACTACCTATGCTTCATCCACCCATTTACAGTACTATACAGTCTGACTGCAGAGACTCCCTATCTATGGATGGATGGCTGGATGGATCAATGTATCATCCATCCATTCATTGATACATTGATCCGTCCAGCCATCCAGCCATAGTACTATAGGTTCTGGCTACAGAAACGTCTTACTATGTTTTATTCATCTATCCATAGTACGTTAGGGTCTGACTACAGAGACCCCCTACCTAGGTTTTGTCCATTGATCGATTGATCAACCCATCCATTCATCCATCTATTCATTCACAATGTGGTAAGGTCTGGCTGCAGAGATTCCCAAACTATGTTTTATCCATCAATCTGACTGTAAGTACTCATGCCATCTTTCTTTACTACACACAAAAGTCATCTAAACATTCTCAACCTTCTCAACGTTTGTCCATCACGTGTGTTGTAGGTGTCCTATGTGAAGGCGATAGATATCTGGATGGCCGTGTGCTTGCTGTTCGTCTTTGCCGCGTTGTTGGAGTACGCTGCGGTGAACTTTGTCTCTCGGCAGCACAAAGAGTTCTTCAGACTCAGGAGGCGACTCCAGGAAGAGCAACGGCAAAGAGCCGTGAGTGACATCGCCACGCCCTGCCCTGACTCCCACCCACCCATACACACACACTAGCACTATGTCACAACATTATACACCAATAAAAACGTGGCGGCATTGTCAATCAATCCACAGTGAATGTGTCCCAAGCTACTACAGGTGATGAATACGTTTATTGCAAACCGTTTGTCCATTTTGTAGAATCACCTGAAAGTGCAGCAGAATGAAGGTCAATTCATGAACTTCAACAGAAGTAAAAAAAGAAATTCCAAATGAGCTTCATTATTATGGGTAATTCATCATTGAAAATGATACAGAAGGTTCAGCATGTAGTGCAAAGTGTGTGAGATGTCGCACATGTTGTTGGTGTTTATGTGGCCTAAATAGTGAGGATGGTGTAGTAATGGACAAACACAATGGAAAAGAAATGTATATCAGTGTATCAGGGGGTTCACAGCTGTGTGTGTGTGTGGGGGGGGGGGGGGGGATTTGCAGTGACCTAGTTTCAGAGGCTCAGCACTGTGTGGAGAACACAAGAGCGAGGGAATGTTTTGCTCTGTGAATAAATAATGTGTTATGCCCATTTCTGAGTAAACTGTGTATGTGTGTGTGTGTGTGTGTGTGTGTGTGTGTTGTTCAGGCTTCAGGTCAGTTTGGTGGAGCTGAGAAAACCAAGAGCAATGATATTACAGTCGGCACGACGTCCTACAGGAACACAAAACAATGCAGTGCTTGTGTACAGGTACACACACACACACACACACACACACACACACACACACACACACACTGCGTACTTTTATAAAAGGTACTGCTGTTGTATTGCTAATGGATGATGCAGACATGCCGTAATAAAATGTCAGCTACGTAGGCGTGGACATACTACTGTAAGAAATCATTTGCGTCATCGTATACCTCCATCTGTCCGCCGTTCTTTGCAGGAGTTGGCGCAACACCACCAGGATTACTTCATGTCCACCTTCGGCTTGGACGTCCACCTGTCCGGAGACGGTCCCCTCTCTGAGGCGGCGGCCATGTTCGCCGCTCTTCCTCCAGGCCACTCGATGTTCCGGATCCGCCGCCGGTTTATCGACCGCGCCAAGCGGATCGACACCGTCTCGCGCGCCCTCTTCCCGCTCACCTTCCTCATCTTCAACGTCTTCTACTGGCTCACCTACAAAGTTCTGCGTAATGAGGATTTCCACTCCGCCCTGTGAACGCTGTGGACTGAAGGACAGCGCTTTCACACCGCCGTCATGAACGGTTCACTAGACAGACTGAATCAGTCAGCGAAGTGAGAGAGACATCTCATGGAAATTAGCGAGCATCGTGTCCGGCTCCCGCGTAGCTTCCTGTAGCTTCTCTCACGACGTTACGTTCCTGCCTGTACCCTAACCTTACGTTCACGCCATCAGGTCACGGGTTGTTCATGCTGCTTGTACATTGTCTTTTACTAAGCAATGGAGTAAGCTAATTAATTGCACGCTTATAAATTTTCGCACTCATCAGCATTGTTTAGTTAGCAAGGTAGCCGTGATGGACTTCCTTTCCATGCTTCTTCATGATGTTTCTGTACATATTTGTACAATGACTGATTGTAAACGATTTTCCGTTTGAATTATTTTGTATCAGACACAGCAAAGGTCAAAGGTCAGCAATCAACCTGAGTCTCCTGCCTAGTGTTCCGAAAACTATGTACACCTACCCAGAAGGCATTGCAATCCAGCTCAACGGAAAAACAAGCAGTTGAAACTCTTCAAACATGTAAACAGGAGCAATAAAATATTTAATACTGGTTTCCTCTCGTGTTTATTGTAGCTCAACCCCTCGCACGCGTTACTAGTGGATTAGCTGGTTATGGTGTGTGTTAAGATGCATCAATCTGCTTCTGGTCGATCCAGGAAGGTATCGATGTGTCCATCATAATGGAGGATAAATGTATGAATTCCATTGTTACAGATGAATCCAGTATCTAGGAAAGACACGAAGGATGTAAGTGTCAAGTCTCACGTTAAAGAGAACCAGTCTGATGAACAAGGAGACGTTACCATAGCAACATGTCACGCGTAATTCGCTAATTTCTTAAAAAGCGAACATGTTCCTCAGCAGCCTTTGCTACAGGGAGTGGTGCGATAGTACTTCCTGTGGAGGTTCAGAAGCAAGAGTCTGCCACACGTCCACACACACACAGACACTGACACCAATCTGTCAATCACAACTTCTGGAGCAGTCCGAACGTTTGCGGTGAATCACTAATACGGTATCTCTGAGCGACGGGTCACGTCGGTGACTCAGCCGCGTGTCAGAGGAGCCTCCTTCCCTGCGGCTGGAAGAGAAATCCCAGAGAAGCGAAGAAGTGAACCCTGAACAGACGGACCCTGAGCTCCACGCTGTCTACGCTTACAAGCTCTGGACGAGACGCAAGGCATAAATAATCCAAGGCTGTAACAACAGAGAGATCAGAAACGCTTCCAGTCAGTGAGTGAGCTGTATGCTAGAACACACACACACACACACTCCTATTGAGATTATTACCACCATGGCGAGGTGACTTATGCTATGCCTTGTATGCCTCAATACCACGTCTTCAGCATACAGAGCATCTGATACACTGGATAATGCTGTTTTATAATTATTTGTATATGCTAGTGTTGTCTATAATTAAGATCTCAATAGAACTTTTTTAAACTCTTGAAGGATGCACAGGAAGTCCCCAACTTATGAACATCCAAGTTACGAATTTCCGCAGATCAAACAAACCGTACCACGGAAGTAACTCACGTGTTAGACACTGCAGTGCACCAGATACCAATATTTACAATTATATACAATATTTTTGAATTATAAAATGTCAGGTATATTGTATGTGGGAGAAATTACTTGGCCTCGCCTGTTTCAATGAATTATTCTAGGAGCATTAATTGCTCTGTTGGTAAATTATTCCAATTTCCCGTCCAGGATTCCCCTTGGTATTTAAAGGCGCAGACAACACATTTGACATACAAGTCATTGCCTTAGGCACAGTTACGGCTTTTGGCCACATGATGGCAGTGTGGGGAAAAGGGGACAGTTTTAGCCAAGAGGATTGGTTCGCTTTACATTGTATATTTGTGTCGAAGGTGAACAAGACTCACTTTGTTAGATTTAACACATCACACGAATGAAAGTAATCCTGGAAGAGAACTTGTTCATAAGTTGGGAACTACCTGTATTAGGTAGTTAGGGGGGGGGGGGGGGGGGGAGGTGGAGTCATCATTTACGGAAATCTTACAAGATCTTAAAACCAGCAGTTACACCAGGAAGTATACATTTGCAAAATTTCAATATAGCAATTTTCTCTCTTCACATCACTAAATCTTATACAGTGAATAGGGATGGAAATCACCAGGGATCTCCCAACATGATATCTCTGCTGATTCAAGTCATATTCCAATTCTAGAAATATCTAAATTTGATAAAATATTCCCATTCTACATTAGATTGTTTCAGATTTCATTACAATTCTTCACTCCTACCACACAGTATGCTGTGCAGCCTGTCAGTGAACAGTTTAAAGCAGACCCCCTGTAGGATTATGGAGGAATAGCCTCATTTTACCACCTCAAATGCAAACACAGTATATACATTAATTTACTGTAAGATTCATGAACCGATAAGAATTGCAAAATGTAATTGAATTGATTATTCCCCACCGTCTCTTATTAAAGCTTATTATAATTTCACTCACTCATTCTCTATTCGACTTTGCCTGTACAAGGCGAGTACAACCTAAATAAGGGGGCCAAATCCATTGCAGGGCACAGAAACAGACACTGAGGATTTTAGAAACACCACTTTTAAGTCTTATGCGCATGTCTTTGGACTGTGGGAAGAAACGCACCAAGCACAGGGAGGACATGCATACACAAACCCGCAGCTGGGATTGAACACTTGACCCTGAACCACTACGCCACCATTCAAATTCACATGAACTGTAATTAAAATAAAGAAGAAAAAAAAAGGGGGCAGGCAGTTTGTTTATTTTTTTTTTGTATACAACTTTTATTAGCAGATGAAGAACCACAAAAGAAAGTCCATGGCCCAGCTTAGAACTGGATGACCTGGCCCTGTAACACACAGAAAGGGAGGAAATTAGTTTCATCATGATCAAGCAAAAATTACAGTTCATTAAATGTGTCACAATGTAAAACAGTTATACGGTTTAAAGTACAACAGAGCGTTTGTTTTATTTTACTGGTACACTGTTAAACATGAAGTTTGGCAAAAAAAATTTAAAAAAAAAAAATTAAATTATACATTTCATGTAAAACCACATGAGTTGACGGGTTCTTAATCTGGCACCGGTGAGATACTTCTGTTCCTCCAAAACAACAAAGACAACTAAAATCCTGGCATTTAAGTTTCATGATCTGGTTATGCTGGTTAGGTTCCGCTGATGTGAAGCAACACGCACTTCAACTGATATTATTAAAGACGAAACCCTGAAAGACCGTTCCACACAGTCTGGGTTTTGTTCAGTCACAGCTCTCAGAAGCAGATGAACAGTGTGTGAATGGTTTGAGAAGGAATCCCAGAGGACCAGGCTTAGAAAACCAATAGATGACCGCGAAGAGAAAACTTGTATCTCACTGCACACACATAATACATCACGGCTCATGGAACTTCCACAATGAGACGCAAGTGAAAGAACGCTTTTGTAAACACCAGAACTCAGACGCGTGTCCCGTGTGGAGAATTAGTGCAGGAGAGGTGCGAGGGGAAAAAGCATGAGATTCTGATGCTGCTATAAATCCCTTTCTTCTGTTCCCCTCACAAACATCATGGCTGAAGACTTCACTGTTTAATCTTTATATATAGGAGTGACATCCCCCCCCCACACACACTACGTCATGTTACAATAGAATATAAATGGTCATGTCTTCCAAGCATGAAAAATCCAGAAAGATTTCCTATTAACATGTGACTACAGGGGAGAGGGGCGGAGCTTCCAGGCAGCCAGTTTATCAAAACGCTCAACACATCGATGAGAATTTTTTTTTTTTTTACTGAGAACTCTAATTCAGATGCATCAACTCAACCACTGAAGGTTGCCAGGTCTGTAGTTAATGAGGACGCTCCCTGTAACCCAGTGCTGATCCTGATTTAGATTTTGAACCAGCTCTAATGATCTATCACTGAGCACTTTCCCAGATTCTTAGACGCGACCCCTCACCTTTCTCTTTTTGTCTCCTCCCAGCTCAAAGTGTTTGCACCTCTTAATGGCCAGCATTCTCTTGGAGCGGCAGTTGGGCTCGACACACTCCAGCCTCAGCACGATCTTCTTTGTGGTTTTAGCCTGCAGAGGAAGAGGACAGGTTGATGCAAAGATGTATAAGAAACATGACTGACAGATGAGTATGAATACGTTCGGGTTTAAACCCAGTTCTGGACCTTCACAGTATTTCAGCATTTCAAAAATCCACTTCAACCACAACAGAATAAAAAGCTCATTCGACTCCGACTCGTACCTTTTTCCTGAAGATGGGCTTCGTCTGGCCTCCGTAACCGCTCTGCTTTCTGTCGTAACGCCTCTTACCTACAAGATTTAAAGCAAGGTTAAACATTTCCTCTAAAACCCAAACAGAAAAAAACTCCACACTTCTTTCCTATTCTTTAAATCATCTCAGGGCCCGTATTCACCAAGCGTCTCAGAATCAGTATTAATTTAGGACTCTTTCCCAGCGGGAGGTAAGACTGTGCCGAGAAAAGCATGTGACGTCTTATATACGACAGAGCCATAAAGTAGTCCGTTTGTTATAGTGGGTGCTGTAGTTGACAGGTTTTTGTAGTTTTAAACAGAAGCGGTGGAAAAGTGAAATGGTGAAATCAGTGGCAGTTTTGTGAAAGCTTTATGCACACAAAACTTGTGACTCGGATGCATGATGTTTTCCTAATCAGACTGCTCCAATCACAACTGTTTAAATCCTCTGTAATAGAGCTGTGTGGGACTGCTTTGAGAGGATTGAGTAAAATGTAAAGAAATAAAAGGAAAATTCTGCCCTAATGTGCCTCTAAGTGACTGGAGTCTGATCCACAAGTGAACAAAGTCCGATCTAGAGTCTGATCTATTAGTGAACAGAGGCAATTCGTCAAAGGATAAGTGACACTTGTCAGCTTGCCACATGTGCCCCCCAAAAATTGGAAAAATCGGGAGAAGACTCCAGGAGAAAAAAATAGTACTATCAATATATAACTTATAGTTTTTCTTTTCCTGAAGTGTATATATAATTATTTCCCCCTTGGCTGACTATTTATATATTAAAATCAATGATCATGTATCCATAACCACTTGAGTGTTGACGCTCTGATAATGTTTTGGGTTCACACAAGCCTCCTCCATCCATGCTCACTGATTATTTTAACATGCTCATGAATGGGGTTTTTTCTTCATTGATTTCCCACTGCATGGTGCAAATTGTACGAATCTGCACAAGATCTACAGTGCTGTAGAGATTTATTATTTTCAACACTGTCGACTGTGGCACCTCACTGTTAATACAGTAAAAAACAAAACAGGAGACGGCGTACAAAATGTTTAACACAGCAGTTACATACTGCATACAATTAAAAGAAAAAGTACTACATTGTTGTCCAAACTGCATCTCTTATGAGCTCCACATCACTCAAGGTTCCTAAAACGTCTCTCCTCTGCCTGAACTTTCCTCACTACTCCTAATCAGTTAGGATGCCTCCAGAGCTGTTCCTACATTTACACGGCGATAGAAGTGATTGCCTATTTTAAGGTGGTGGATAATTTGCTCTTACTTCTAATCTTTAAAAGTAGAACTAAAATCAGGGCCAGAAATAATACATCAAACTTTACTCTTGGATTCATTCATAAAGAGCAAAGTTTGATGTATTATTTCAGAAATCACTGACTGGATGTGACGCACAAATCACTGTTTCAAAGCCACCATCGCTGTTGCTAAAAAGGAAAAAATAAAGAAAAACACCCCTGTAAATTAGCGGTCACCTGCAGAGAAGGTACATGAAAAGTTTGTGGACCAGCTGTATACCGCACATAATGGAATACTTAAAATAAGAAAAGAAAAAGGCTGTAACACATTTTCGTCCAAACGGATCTTTATGAGCTCTCTCTCACTCAGTTTTAATAAAACGGCCCTTTTTCACGCAAACACCATTTGCTACTCCTAACCAGTCAGGACACCTCCAGAACGCTTCTACATCTTTTTCCTATAGCATAGGAGTTACTTCCTATTTTAAGAATGTTTAGTCTTACTCCTAAAAGTAGGACCACTGTGAGAATTTTTGTCCAATTACAAGTGATTTCCTTCTCTGAGACGCTTAATAACGCTGATACAGGCCCGGACCGATCTGTCCGTACATGTACATGACACTTGCACATGCAGCATTTGGGATTCATCAGATTTAAAGAGAATTAAATACGGACAGGGGTGTGTTTACCCTGGGCGTAGAGCGAGTCCTTGCCCTTCTTGTACTGGGTGACTTTATGAGGCTGGTGCTTCTTGCACTTCTTGCAGTAAGTCCTGCGGGTTTTTGGTACATTCACCTGAAAGAAAAAAATAAATAAAACAAACTCAGATTTTACACTTGGACTTGAGGAACCTAGACTCTTATTTAATGATCTGTAATGTTAATTAAGCTGTGAGGACATTTTAACACACCATGCTGGGATGTGAACATATTTAGCCGAGATGCTAACAGTTATGATGATGTCTGAATTTTACCTCAACATAATATAATATACAATTGCACTAGAAACATCAATCGTATCGCTTTTAAAACAAACACTGTAGTGTTCATTCCACATTTATCTCTCAGGAAGCCATCTTGATTTTGTGTCTCAGTCACTTCAGCGCCGTAAACGAGTTTAATCTTCAAAATTACACAAAACTCTAAACAAATAAACCCCATATCATGGCCACTAAATGTTATAATCTCTCACACTGGTTATTATTTAACGTTAAATTCACGACAACAAACAGATTAAAGCGGATTCTATGTGAAATTTCTCTCTGCAGGTTTACATACCATGGCTGCTCTCGGAGCGCAGGAGCAAAGAGGAAGTGGACGCGGCTCGCGCGGGTTTAGTACCGGGTTACAGGTCACACGCGGGAGGAAACGGAGACGCAGGAAACAGCGCCATCTTGCGTTCCGAGTGTGAAATGTGTTCGAATAAAACGCTTGAATAATGTTTCAAAATATAAAATGTTAAATGCGCAATATAAAACACCCAAAACATGTACATTAAAATTTTAATTTAAAATGTAAAATACTTAAAAACGATAAACGATTGTTTCATAAACCAAACAATATTGATAAAAAAAAAAAGATAAAATAATGAATTATAATTTTTAAAGTAAATTTACCTAATTTTGTTTCAGACACCTTTAGAAATCTGTCAGGCATTTTATGATGAAGTAAATGTTAAGGTAATTTCATTGACTAAAAGAAAATTTGCCATCTTGTTTGATATTAAAACAAGCTAGCAAACAGAGCTAGTTAGCTTTTTAACCCAACTAATTAGTCACCTGTTACTAACAGCCTTGTTTGATAGATTTTTCCCCCAAAATGTAATATATAATACATTATGTAGTATCATGAAATACTTTAGAATCACTTAACTATTTATTTATTTTACACAGACACATTAAAAGGCGGCATGGTAATGTAGTGGTTAGCATTGTTACCTCCAGGGTCAGGGTTTGATTCCCGGCCAGGTTTGATTCCTGCCTCTGTTTGCATTTGCTTGGTGGGTTTCCTCTGGGAATTGGTGTTCCCAAACTGCCCGCAGTGTGTGTGTGTGAGTTTATGTGCGATGGATTGGCACCCTGGTGTGATGGATTGTCGCCCTGTCCAGGGTGTACCCCTCCTCGTGCCCCAAGTCCCCTGGCATAGGCTCCAGGCCCCCTGTGACCCTGTATACAGGGTATAGACGATGAGTGAGTGAATGAGACAGCCATAGTTTCATAGCTAAACATATGCACCAAAAATAGTTGCCATTATCATGGACTACTGCCGGTTTGTGTCTTTAAAGTTTTAAAGTTTCGGAGTTGAATAAACAAGTCCCTTGGTCCATTCGCTGTGCTTTGATAAGTTTACCCGCGCCAGGAGAGACACAGACACAAACGGCTATCAGAATGGTCTCTATTTATTAACCACAAAAGACAGAGCGTTCATATCTTTAACCAATCACCTAGTGTCATTTACATCCTTTACTACAAAGAACATAAACCATTTTAACATGTCCTGACAAAAGAGTTTGAGGTTGTACAGATGTTCGTCCAGAGATGAACCAGGAAGTGTTAGCTCAAGGGAGGGGGACTGAGAGAGAGAGATGTCAGATCCAAGAGGAGACAGGAAGGTAGTAGAATGGAAGATTTGGGCACAATTTAAGGTGAGCTGGTATCACAAAGTTTCGAGACTAGTTTTGTAACACGCCAACAGGTGGCAGCACAAGGCTGCACGCACAGTCACGGGGAGCACAGACCTTCGTAAGTCATCCTGTGTACATCAGGAACTGTGCAACTGGTGCTATTCTGACTCTGACCATGTGCGTTACCACATCTATGATGTCATCATGGACAGCAAGTTAAAACAAAGAGAAAACCGGTGACGAAACTTGGGTGTATGCACTGTAAAAAAGCCAACTTCTGAAAAGTTATCTAAATAAAGTATAAAAAGTAAACTGAACTAAGATATTTTTATTTGAAATATTCAGAAATAATACTTAGTTTATTCAACAAATATGCTGCTTCAATGTTAAAAACTGTATAATACTAAAAATGCTTTGTAGAAGGTACTTTAAAATGTTAGTTTTAGCGTTAAAGCGTGTGTTTCTTGTTGGTGCATGCGCATATGGAGCATGATAATTTGTAACTAGACTTGGGCGATTTAATCATTATTTTTGATTAATACGAATTTATGGTTTATGTGGATTTTGAAAAATGAAGATGGATTTTACAGTTTCACTTTGGTGCGGCACCGCGAGCTTCTGTAGTTTTGCGACGCCCCCTCAGTGACTGCATGAAACCAAAGAGCTTGTTTCCAACAAAGGCGCGGTCTCTTCAGTCGTATGGAAATTGTTCGGGTTCGCAACTTTAAACATTGAACAAGCCAAAGCCCGGTGTGAAATTTGTCTGAAGTTTGTGGCAACTAAAGGAAGCTAATTTACTTGAGCACGACTAATGTCCTCGCGCACCTCAAACAGAGCCACACTGTTATATGCTTTTAATCCAAATAAGAAGTTCATGTTTGGTTATATCGTTTTGCTTAAATAAATAATGATAAAAACCCTATACTGTCTGTTTTTTTTTTATTTTTAAATTTTTTTATTTTAAGCAACAAAAAAAAATCCTTTTAAAATCGAATTTGGTCTAAAAAAAATTGAGACAGACTGTATTGTACAAACTATTTTAAAAAAGAGACATTTGTTTGGGGGCAGTGGTGGCTCAGTGTGTTAAGGTTCTGAGTTACAGATCAGAAGATCGGCGGTTCGAGCCCCAGCTCCACCAAGTTGCTGCTGTCGGGCTCTGCTGCCTTGAGCAAGGCACTTAACACTGCCTGCTCCAGGGGTGCCGTAAAAATGGCTGACCCTGCGCTCTGACCCCGGCCTACTAACAAGAAGATGGGATATGTGAAGAATAAAGAATTTCACTGTGCGGTAGTCTATGTGTGACCAATAAAGGCTGACTTAACTGACTTAAAAAAAGAGAAATTTGTTTTGTGGTTTATTACATTTGAATTATGAAAATAATCATGAATACATAATGGACCAAACTGTCATAATTGCCTTCACATAAATAAATATTTATTTTGTGAGATCAAAGTATTTTGTTAAGGATTTTAACAAAATACTTTGAGTTGACATGGTTTGAGGAACTGTTCAGAAGAACAAATCTCTCTTAAATCTTAAAACTGATAAAGGAAAGTCAATAATGATGTATTAATAGCTAATTAATGAATCATATATTAATAGCTAATATACAGTAACTATCATCTACCCATCTATCAATCAAGAAAATATATGTAACTACGTGCCTTTGAATTTTTATTCCTTTTTTTCAGATTAATTTCACATAGTAACGAGTCACGTCGGGTGATTGAACGCATTTCTATTTCCAAGACGAAGCTCCTCATTTACATGGAGCTAAAATGACACACTGCATGTCAGCAGGTGTTTCCTGAGTGTTCCTCCATCCATGAAGTGTGATGTTTCAGAATGTGAGTGCATGAGTGTCACTTTTACATTTCAAAACTTTTGCATCATCATGAACAACTAACAGAAACAGTTCTCCTTTTTCAGAATTGCAAAAAAAGTTTTATTGAAATTATTTTTGATTACATGCAAGAGCTGATATTCTTTCTTTCTCTACAGACTCTCCTAAAACATCTATAAACCTCTGCTGAAAAATTCACACATGTATAAAGCAGTAATCAGGTCGGCACACTGCATTCAGACTTTTTAATATTCACCGATGCAGCTTTTCCTCCAGCAGACACTTCACATGTTATGACTTTGTCGTTTTCCCAATCGCAGATGTCAAGGGTCAAAGAGCTGCTCAGTGTGAATTTCTTATTGGCTTGCTGCAGTGCAGAGCCGGTGATGACTCCACTGGTGACCGAGTTCCCGTTCACGAGCCAACGCACATCAGCAAAATATCTGCCCACATCGCTGGCCAAACACACTAGAGTGGCTTTTTTAGACTCCAGCTGTTCACTGGACGGAGGGAGAACGGTCAGGACAGGAGCCGGGAGAGCAGCGTCTGATTCCACACACAGAGGGAGACATTCAGAGAAATTATATTACAGCACTGCTGAGTTCTGATTGGTCAGATTAAATGTCTATAACAGCAGCGCTCAGGGTCAGTTTTAAATGAATGCATTCATTCTAATACTTTAGCATTTCTACAGCAACAACCCGTTCTCAGAGATGTAATAATAATGCACTACTGCCCAGAAGTTTGAGATCACTTGCAAATTTCTTTGTTTTTGTTTATTGATTTATTTTCTACATTCTACAACAGAACTGGGGATTTTTCAAACTATGAAATAACACATATGGAATTTGGTAATTAAGCAACAACAACAGTAACAGTCAGTTGTTATTGTAAGACATGAAGGTCAGCTGTTCTTGAACAGGTCCTGCAAGAACAGTATTGCGTCGAGTGCGTTTGTAAAAACCCATCGAGCTCCATGATGAAACTGTCGTTTCCAGGAAAGCGAGACCAAAACTTACTGCTGCAGAGGAGAAATTCATTTAGAGTCACCAGCCTCAGAAATCACCAATTAACCTCAAGCAGCACCTCAGATTAGAGCCGTTATGAAGCTTTACAGAGCAGAAGTAGCAGATATACATCTCAATATCACCTGTTCAGAGGAGATTATTGTGTACAGTATTTTGGAGAAACGCCTTCAGTGTTGTATTACAGTGTAGAAAAAAAATATAAAAATCAGGAACGACCATGGAGTTAGAGAGTGACCCCAAGCTTTTGAGCGATAATATTTTTTAAAAACATTTCGAGCAAAGCAAAAAACAGAAATAACTAAACAATTCTGTGTCAAAATTTTTCTCAGACTAGACAAAGAAATTAAACGCACACTAGAACATGCAATGTGAATGTGATACAGTGTAGAAGTCTAGTGTTGATATAAAGAGCTGAGAAGTTTTACTTACCGCTGACGATCAGCTTTGTTCCTTGGCCGAATACCACAGTGATTCATTCAGTGTCCTCACCCGTACAAAAACCTCCTCAGATACAGAAGTGAAAGCAGAAGAACTGAAACGTCCTCCAGACGTCAGCTCTCTCTTCTACTAATTTTAAGCAACAAAAAAAAATCCTTTTAAAATCGAATTTGGTCTAAAAAAAATTGAGACAGACTGTATTGTACAAACTATTTTAAAAAAGAGACATTTGTTTGGGGGCAGTGGTGGCTCAGTGTGTTAAGGTTCTGAGTTACAGATCAGAAGATCGGCGGTTCGAGCCCCAGCTCCACCAAGTTGCTGCTGTCGGGCTCTGCTGCCTTGAGCAAGGCGCTTAACACTGCCTGCTCCAGGGGTGCCGTAAAAATGGCTGACCCTGCGCTCTGACCCCGGCCCACTAACAAGAAGATGGGATATGTGAAGAATAAAGAATTTCACTGTGCGGTAGTCTATGTGTGACCAATAAAGGCTGACTTAACTGACTTAAAAAAAGAGAAATTTGTTTTGTGGTTTATTACATTTGAATTATGAAAATAATCATGAATACATAATGGATCAAACTGTCATAATTGCCTTCACATAAATAAATATTTATTTTGTGAGATCAAAGTATTTTGTTAAGGATTTTAACAAAATACTTTGAGTTGACATGGTTTGAGGAACTGTTCAGAAGAACAAATCTCTCTTAAATCTTAAAACTGATAAAGGAAAGTCAATAATGATGTATTAATAGCTCATTAATGAATCATATATTAATAGCTAATATACAGTAACTATCATCTACCCATCTATCAATCAAGAAAATATATGTAACTACGTGCCTTTGAATTTTTATTCCTTTTTTTCAGATTAATTTCACATAGTAACGAGTCACGTCGGGTGATGTGAACGCATTTCTATTTCCAAGACGAAGCTCCTCATTTACATGGAGCTAAAATTACACACTGCATGTCAGCAGGTGTTTCCTGAGTGTTCCTCCATCCATGAAGTGTGATGTTTCAGAATGTGAGTGTATGAGTGTCACTTTTACATTTCAAAACTTTTGCATCATCATGAACAACTAACAGAAACAGTTCTCCTTTTTCAGAATTGCAAAAAAAGTTTTATTGAAATTATTTTTGATTACATGCAAGAGCTGATATTCTTTCTTTCTCTACAGACTCTCCTAAAACATCTATAAACCTCTGCTGAAAAATTCACACATGTATAAAGCAGTAATCAGGTCGGCACACTGCATGCAGACTTTTTAATATTCACCGATGCAGCTTTTCCTCCAGCAGACACTTCACATGTTATGACTTTGTCGTTTTCCCAATCGCAGATGTCAAGGGTCAAAGAGCTGCTCAGTGTGAATTTCTTATTGGCTTGCTGCAGTGCAGAGCCGGTGATGACTCCACTGGTGACCGAGTTCCCGTTCACGAGCCAACGCACATCAGCAAAATATCTGCCCACATCGCTGGCCAAACACACTAGAGTGGCTTTTTTAGACTCCAGCTGTTCACTGGACGGAGGGAGAACGGTCAGGACAGGAGCCGGGAGAGCAGCGTCTGATTCCACACACAGAGGGAGACATTCAGAGAAATTATATTACAGCACTGCTGAGTTCTGATTGGTCAGATTAAATGTCTATAACAGCAGCGCTCAGGGTCAGTTTTAAATGAATGCATTCATTCTAATACTTTAGCATTTCTACAGCAACAACCCGTTCTCAGAGATGTAATAATAATGCACTACTGCCCAGAAGTTTGAGATCACTTGCAAATTTCTTTGTTTTTGTTTATTGATTTATTTTCTACATTCTACAACAGAACTGGGGATTTTTCAAACTATGAAATAACACATATGGAATTTGGTAATTAAGCAACAACAACAGTAACAGTCAGTTGTTATTGTAAGACATGAAGGTCAGCTGTTCTTGAACAGGTCCTGCAAGAACAGTATTGCGTCGAGTGCGTTTGTAAAAACCCATCGAGCTCCATGATGAAACTGTCGTTTCCAGGAAAGCGAGACCAAAACTTACTGCTGCAGAGGAGAAATTCATTTAGAGTCACCAGCCTCAGAAATCACCAATTAACCTCAAGCAGCACCTCAGATTAGAGCCGTTATGAAGCTTTACAGAGCAGAAGTAGCAGATATACATCTCAATATCACCTGTTCAGAGGAGATTATTGTGTACAGTATTTTGGAGAAACGCCTTCAGTGTTGTATTACAGTGTAGAAAAAAAATATAAAAATCAGGAACGACCATGGAGTTAGAGAGTGACCCCAAGCTTTTGAGCGATAATATTTTTTAAAAACATTTCGAGCAAAGCAAAAAACAGAAATAACTAAACAATTCTGTGTCAAAATTTTTCTCAGACTAGACAAAGAAATTAAACGCACACTAGAACATGCAATGTGAATGTGATACAGTGTAGAAGTCTAGTGTTGATATAAAGAGCTGAGAAGTTTTACTTACCGCTGACGATCAGCTTTGTTCCTTGGCCGAATACCACAGTGATTCATTCAGTGTCCTCACCCGTACAAAAACCTCCTCAGATACAGAAGTGAAAGCAGAAGAACTGAAACGTCCTCCAGACGTCAGCTCTCTCTTCTACTGTCTACCATCAGCACACACTCCTTTAACATCACATTCAGTGTCAGTAAATCACTGTGTTTTCTTATTCACCGTTTTCTTATTTATCTCCTGCTGAAGAGAATCAGCGCACATTATCAAATCTTTAGCGGAAAGTCAACACAAGACATTGGCTTATTGTACATCCAGTAGGTCTTGAGGTCTAATCATCCCTTAACACACATACTCAGGAACTCCTTCTGGACAGCAGTGTGTGTGGGCATGGATTTTGTTAATGCAGGATGACATTTTTAACAACAAAATCTCAAGAAAAATTAAGTCAAGGAAGTATCACTGTATGCTAATGTGTTGTCTCGTGATTTTAGAGCAGGGCTTCTCCAGGTCCGGGGCCAGGACTCCGGTCTGAATCCGGACCACATGGCAGGGCAATCCAGACCCAGCCCTCACCTCAAATTAGGAATAAAATAATACAATGTGTAAAATAATGTTTATGTTTCATACTTACAAAAATAAAAACCTGGTATACGTTATTATTGGTATGCCACCTTTTTGGAGATCATTACGGCGATGCTGGCCCAAGATTAAGTATAAACATAATTGTTTCACGGCAGTGTAGACAGCCAGCGCATGTACAGTATGAGAGAGTTCAAGGGTCGGCTAACAGGTACCTGTTTAAAAACTAGCAAGTTAGTGTCACGAACTGGTGTTACTAGCGGTTCGGGCGGATGTAGTCGCCATGGGCATAGAGGGCAGGCATAGGTGCAGAGGGGTTGTTTCAACATAAAAAGGTCTTTAATGGTGAACAAAAAAAACAAACCAACATACACATAGGGCTCACATAAGAGCTGACACGAAAGCTAAGAGATGGAGAGACACAAGAGACAGGGACGGAGCTCGAGACAGGGCAAACTCGAGAGACTCGAGGCGAGAGGGGGACACTAGAGGCAAGAAGGGGGGACACTAGAGGCTTAGGGGAGACAATAGTGGCTAGAGGAACATACTAGAGGCTAGAAAATCAAATCAAATCAAATTCAATTTCAAATTTTATTTGCCACATACACAGTACGATATACAGTGAAATGCGTAGGCGACTGCCCGTGACCTTAAAATAAGACTATAAAAGACTATTTATATGAAATGAATACAATAAAGAAAGTAGAAATAGATTTAACTAAGAATAAAATATCTGTACAGTACAAATATACAATAAGAAAAATAAAAATATAAGAAAAAAATAAGAAAATAAGAAAACCTGGGTGTACAATATAGAAAAAAAAAAAAAGATATAAGAAAATATAAGAAAGCCTAGGTGTACAATATAGAAAAATATAGAATTTTGGAATTTTGTGTGGGTGTAACATCTGTACCACCGCAGCACGGGGAAATAAGATCTAGCTCACCGGATTACTGAGTTGACCCTTTGTCCCCACCTAGTGTGTCTACGTGTGTACTGTCTACACTTTAACACTAATGAAGAGCACCTGTGTACCCCCCGTGTGTCTACCTATATATTCCGGTCGAACCCGTAGCACTTTGTCTGTTCACTGTTGTGCACGTTACGTATTGTGTGTCTTAGTGTTATGTCGCTGATAAGCATTTGTCTCCCGATTTCCCCCAGGACTGAGCGGTGTCTGCAGGTGTGGCCGTATTATATGAGGTGAGGAGTCCTCACTCCGGACCTGGTTCGCTGGCCTATGAGCCTGTTTTGTTTTGTTATCTTTTGTTTTGTTCCCGCCTGCAGACCCCAGCTGGGGAGAAAGTCTTGTACCTTTTTTGTTTTCTTTTGGTTTTTGGCTTTGCACCTACAACAAAAGAATAAAAGTATCTATTAAGAATGGAACCTGCATCTGCGTCTGCTTCGCACGAGATAGACATGACAGTGGGAAGGAGTGAAGTATAAATAGAAATGTCCAGGGGGTGTGCAAGTATGCTTTAAAGTGTTCATACTTAAAGTGACTTGTGCATAATAGAATAAATAGTAATGTGAAAGGTGCAGTGACCACTAGGGTCGATGATTGTCCCGAATGTCCAGAGAGAGTGCAGGAAGCATGAGTGTGGGTGTGTAAAGTGGATCAGTCAGTACTGTGTGGTGTGCTGGTTAAGAGACCGTATCGCCTGCGGGAAGAAGCTCCTCTTCAGTCTCTCTGTATTGGCCTTCAGGGAGCGGAATCGCTTTCCTGACCTCAACAGAGAGAACAGTCCATTGTTGGGGTGGCTGAGGTCCTTCACGATCTTCCTGGCCTTGGTCCAGCACCGCTTGCTGTAGATCGAGTGCAGGTCAGGGAGCTCGGTGTGGATGATGCGCTCAGCTGATCGCACAACCCTCTGTAGAGCTCATCTGTCCTGCATGGTGCTGTTCCCGAACCAGGTCGTGATGTTTCCCGTCAGGATGCTCTCTATGGTGCAGGAGTAAAAGTTCCTGAGCACCTTGCAGGGCAGTCTAAAGTCTCTCAGGCGTCTGAGGTGGTAGAGACGCTGTCGGGCCTTTTTCACCACGGTGGTGATGTGACAGGACCATGAGAGGTCCTGCTTGATGTGGACACCGAGGTTTCTGAAACTGTCTACTCTCTCCACTGGGCTGTTGTTGATGACAGGGGTCTGGTAGTTCCTCTCCTGCTTTGTGCTAAAGTCCACTACCAACTCCTTTGTCTTGCTGACGTTTAGAAGGAGATTGTTCCTCTGGCACGAGTGCTCCAGATTTCCAATCTCCTCCAGGTAGGCCGTCTCATCATTGTCAGTGATCAGGCCCACCACGACGGTGTCATCAGCAAACTTGATGATGGTGGTGGAGTTGGTAGAGGCTACGCAGTCGTGTGTGTACAAAGAGTACAGTAGAGGGCTCAGAACACAACCCTGTGGTGCTCCAGTGCTGAGCGTGAGGGAGGCTGAGACATGTTCACCCATCCTTACAGTCTGTGGTCTGCCAGTTAGGAAGTTGGAGATCCACTGACACAGAGATGAGCTGAGTCCCAGGTGCTCCAGCTTGGTGGTGAGTGTCGAGGGAATTATGGTATTAAATGCTGAACTGGTGAGTGAGAGATGTATGAAGATGTTGAGCGATAGCGTCATCTGTAGAGCGGTTTGAACGGTAAGCAAATTGAAGTGGATCCAGTGTGTCAGGTAGTGAGGAGATGATGAAGTCTATGACCAGCTGTCCAAAGGCCTTCATCACC
The DNA here is from genome assembly GCA_030347435.1 of Clarias fuscus. Lineage (NCBI taxonomy): Eukaryota > Metazoa > Chordata > Actinopteri > Siluriformes > Clariidae > Clarias > Clarias fuscus. The sequence continues at coordinate 2,747,672 of CM059212.1, forward strand.
TCTGTTGTGAGGGCTACAGATCGATAGTCATTGAGGGAAGCAGGATGTGGTTTCTTCGGAACAGGAACAATGATGGACTCTTTGAAGCATGTAGGGATCACCGACTGAGATAAAGAGATGTTGAATATCTCTGTGAACACAGATGCAAGCTGTTCTGCGCAGGCTCTGAGGACTCTACCTGAGATGCCGTCTGGTCCTGCTGCTTTTCTGGTGTTCAGTCTCTTGAAGGCTCTCCTCACGTCATGCTCGGAGATGATGAACGCGTTTCCGGTGCTGTCAGTGTCTTCCTGTCTGTAGCCGTTAGCGCCGCTAGCATTAGCGTCACTAGCGTCTTTAGCTGCAGCCTCAAAGCAAGCATAGAATGTGTTCAGCTTGTCCGCCAGAGTTATGTCATGTCCGCGTTCATCATACCGGATGTTGGTGCTTTGTAGTCCGTTATTGTTCTTAGTCCCTGCCACAGACTCCTAGAGTCACTCTGTTGAAGCTGTGAATCTAGTTTCCTTCTATAGCGCTGCTTCGCCTCTTTCACTGCCTTCCGGACGTACAACGCAGCCTTGTCCTCCGACGCAAATCCCGCGTTGTAGGCAGCGGTGCGAGATCTCAGAGCGTTGCGGATGGTTTTATCCACCCACGGCTTCTGATTGGGAAACGTTCTGATGGTCGTTTTCTTTACGGTATCATCCGCTAGTTTCCCGACGAATCCCACAACCGCTTCCATAAACATGTTGACGTCATCGGAGCTGTTTCGGAACATGTCCCAGTCTGCGTCATCGAGTGCATCCTGTAGCGCGGCCACCGATTGGTCCGTCCAGCGCGCGACCTCCCTCTGAACCAGAACTTCCTGTTTGAGCCTTTGTTTGTATTTTGGCATGAGGAAGATGGCGGCATGGTCAGATTTACCAAACGGTGGACTTGTGGACTTGATTGTGCCTTGTAGCCGTCCTTGACTGTTGTGTAGCAGTGGTCCAGTGTTTGTTTGCCCCTGGTTGGGCAGGTGATGTGCTGATAAAAGTTTGGCGCTGCGCGTTTGAGGTTGGCGTTGTTAAAGTCCCCCGCCACAATAAGCGCAGCGTCCGGGTGTTGAGTCTGGTGCTGTGTGACTGCCTCAAGCAGCTCGCATAAGGCAGTGTCCATGTCCGCTTGCGGTGGAATATAAGCGGCGCTGATTATGACCGATGTAAACTCCCGAGAAAAACTAGGAACGGGGAGAAACACTAAACATACCAGAGAAAAGGAAACACAAGAAATACATGGCACTCACACAAATCACAGGAACTAAAAGGTACATTTAAACAGACACATTACACAGATAAAACTTACTCAGAGCCCATATAAACAAACAAGAATAAAGTAAAATACGACAAAACCAAACTAAACCAAACCAAACCAAACCAAATGCCCACTTGATATGATTAATGCTCGACCTAGTTTTCCAGAACAGCCAGGTATTTATAACACTTTTAATGAACTACCTCGGTTCAGGTGAGCTCCGTCATCACCTGACCGAGGTGCCTTCTGGGAAACTGAGTCGACTAACAAAACTACAAACAACCACAAACTTGCACACAGTGCCCTCTAGGGGTGGTCCCTTACAGTTAGCTAGCAGGTAATAGCTAACAGCTAAAGGTTTAGGCAGCTAATTGAAGTCAGACAGCGCAATTTCTCAGGCTACTGTGCGTGTTGACTGTCTTTGGGGCCATTTACATGTGACATTTTTTTACGTGTTCAAATTAGTTATTTTAGATAAAGATGTGCGACAAGTGTGGTCCCAATAAAGAGCGACTTCAACGGAATGCCAATGTTTTTTAATGGATATCGTAATGCAGCACGCTGCACATATTCAAAGGTGCGGATGCATGACGATGTACAAGAAAAACAGATTAGCGTTGCATTAGTTAACAACTGCAAAAGCTATAGGAACACAATCAGTGCGGTCGGCATTTTATGAACTTTTCAGATGTGATCGGCCCCGGTCTCATGTTGTCCTTTAAGGTCAGTTTAAGGCATCAAAACAAATGCATAATACTTATTTAGTTTGTTTCAGCATAAAAATCAGTCAGAGAAGGTTTTTCTCTTTTAGTCAAAATTTGAAACAGAAAAGCATTTCAGACCTTTAGGAACCCTTGGTTTAGGGTGACCATGTATTAGGCAGCTGAGAATGAAAAAGACTTGAACTTGACTTGAACAAAGAATTCAATGAACATAGAGTGAGTTTCTATTTCAGTTCCAGTGAGTTTGAAGTTCAGGTTTTTGTTGTTTCTTGTGTTGTGTGAAAGCAGAAGTGAGTGTGAGCAGTAAGGAAGTTTTTGTCACGGTGTATATCACTGTGATACGTACTCTTTAGTAGAGTTATCATATGTTTGACAGTAATACACTGCTGAGTCTCCCACCTCCACATTATTGATTATTAACTGATAGTCGATGCTTGATGAGGCTTTAGATGTGAAGCGTGTGGATGAAAAATTGTCTCCGTATTTATCAGGAGCGGAGTGAGAATGATAAAATCTCAACACAAACTCTGTAGTTTCTCGTGGAATCTGTTTATTCCAGTACACATACTGTTGTTCAGCCTTTGCGATGTTACAGTCCATAGTGACAGAGTTCCCCTTATCTACTGTTATAACTGGAGGCTTTTGCGTCACTAGTTTGTGTGAGCTGACCACTGGAACATAAAGCAACACTGAGAGTCATCATCATTTCATAAAGAGAATTCTAATGAATGAAAAGACGTGAGTGTGAAGAGGAAAGCAGGAGCAGGAATCTTTACCTGCCAGAGCAGGGAGCAGAGCGCAGACGGTGAGCAGCATGATGTCAGTCTGATCAGCAGAGTGATGAACAGAGCCAAGCCAGCTTTCATAAAGCATCAGAGGCGGGACCTGGATCTGCTCTCAGCCAATCAGACCAGTGGAAGGAACAGCTGCACAGATATGTCATTTACGTGATTTATTAAAAGCAGCTGTGCTGAAGAATTACTTTGCATAAAGAAAGGAATAAACTTTGAAGTTTTAATGCAAAAATCTCGACAAAGGAAATGGGATAGTTTTATGTTGATTGAAGAAATGAAGGAGATCAGGTACAGTGACGCCACTGCTGGGTCGAGAAGCAGTAACTAGAGACTTCAATCTCAAAACAAAAATCAAGAAACTAACCAACAATGTTCAGTAGGAGGGTGTAATAAAGTGTAGAAAAGGGTCAAGGAGGGAGATGAAAATATTAAATGATTTTGTATCCTTTTATTGGATTGCTATCTAAGTTAAAATTTGCAGAATGTTATTCAGAATTTACACATACTACGTATTTAATATTTCATTCTTTTCTGTTGATTTTTGCTGCAGTAATAAGCAAATGGAACATCCTATGTACTTCTTGAATGGTCCAGCCCTGTGTCCCCATTGCACTATACTGGTTGGGCAGAATCGACTCAGCTGTCCAACCTGTTTATGGCATTGTAAGTTTAGTGCTTGCACAAAATGACATTACCAGACATAAAAAATCTTATCGATGTTTTTAACCATGCTCCATCTCTATGTGATGCAAAGAATCAATTAATTGTAATTATAATTAAAAACACTAAGGTAACTTTGGCATTAAGACAGTTTGCTAGTCCAACAGATGATTTTATATATGAATGCAGGTGCTTGCAGATGTATCATTATTCCCTCACAAAATGTTTTGACAAATTTGTGTCATGTGTCACGTCCTTCCACGGCCTGTTTATTTATTTATTTATTTTTTCCCACGCTGTCACTTCTCCATGTGCTCATGTTTTCCCTGTCCGTCACGTATCCGCTCCCACGCCCCCGTTTCCTCCCCGTCTGCGCACCTGTCTCTCATCTCATCCATTGATTACTCCAGTGATTTAAGCACGCACTGCGCGCTGCTTAAATCGCTGGATTATTGAGTGTTTTTTTCGCCTTGATTCTCTCGCGTTTTGTTTCATCGTCTTCACGTTGCCAAGTTTATTTTGATTTCCCGGCTTTGATCTCGCGCTTCCTTTGACCACGGCTCTCGTTTTACGTTTTGTTTAAACTGCTCGCTTCGCTGCTTGATTTCCCGGTTTCCGATCTCGCGCTTCTCCCCTCCACTACGGCTCTCGTTTGCGATTTGGCTTTTACGCTCCGCTGACTGATCCCCCGGCTTTTGACCCGTGCATCCACACTCCGACCACGCCCCCTCCGATTAACGCTGCAGTCATTCATCTGCGCTTGGATTCGTCTCGCCCCGCGTCACCCGCGACAGAATAATCCAGCCATCGGAATGAATCCAGCAGATTTTGACCGCATGAGATCGGCGCTGGAAAGACAAGACGCTCTTCTCGGAGCTCACCAGCAGGAGCTGCGCAGTGCCAAGCAGACCCTCGCTGACGTCATGACCCAGCTTCAACGACTCCAACTCTCCCCTATTCAGGATGGAGAATTCAACATGCAGCGAGAACCTCGTCTACCTGCCCCTCCCACCTATGAAGGACACCCAGGCACATGTCGTTCTTTCCTCTCCCAGTGCTCACTGATCTTTGAGCTGCAGTCCTCCACTTTCACCTCTAAACGCTCCAAGGTGGCTTACGTGATCACGCTTCTTTCAGGACGAGCCCGGGAGTGGGGCACTGCACTCTGGGATGCCCAAGACCCATGTTGTTCTAACTTTGAGAATTTTTCTAAGGAGATGAGGAGAGTGTTTGATCGTTCATGTCATGGAAGGGAAGCTGGACGTAAATTACTGAAGCTCCGTCAGGGTTCTCGTTCAGCTTACGACTTCGCCATTGAGTTCCAAACACTGGCTATCTCGTGTGGGTGGAACAATCAGGCATTGTGCGATGGGTTCTTCGAAGGCCTGTCGGAGGCTCTTCAGGATGAGCTGGTCTCCCGGGACCTTCCCACCTCGCTCCAAGAGCTTATGGATCTGGCAGGCCAGGTGGACTCACGGCTACGTCTCCGAATGTTAACCCCCAAGCGCACGCTCTCCTTACCAAGAGGAGGTGAACAGGAGAGACCTGTGCTACTAGACAGGACCCGTTTAGCACCAGATGAACGCCGCCGCCGCCGAGTGGAGGGAGCCTGCTTTTACTGTGGAAAATTGGGCCATTTACTTAAGAGCTGCCCAGTAAAAAAGAGGGCCCCTCAAGTTCAGCTGGGAGCACTCGAGGGCTCGGCTCTAAGAGGACTTCCAGACCAACGCCATCTGCTCCCCGTCTTCCTCATCCACAAACAACGGACGCACCTAGTACAGGCTTTAATTGATTCAGGTTCAGGCCGCAATTTAATCAACGCAGCCTCAGCCAAGGCTTTAGGAATCCCTGCGCTGCCCTTGGAGACCCATCTTAAGGTCCAGGCTCTTGATGGAAGCCCCCTCCCACCCATCACCCACAGGACTCCCCTTGTGGACCTAAGAGTCTCTGGCAACCACTTTGAGCGGACCTCACTATTTATCATGGAAGGGTCTCACGCCATGGTCGTCTTGGGCCTGCCCTGGTTAACCCGCCATAACCCACAGATCGACTGGACCAGGAACTCGATTTTAGCCTGGGGTGCATCATGCTCCACGACCTGCTTACGAGCTGCTGCCACGCCATGTCCCAGTCCTACATCCGAGAAGGAACCACCAGATCTCACAAATGTTCCTTCAGAGTACCACGATCTCAGGGCAGTATTCAGCAAGTCTCGCGCCACCTCTCTTCCCCCCCACCGACCTTACGACTGCTCCATTGATCTGCTCCCAGGCACCACCCCACCTAAGGGCCGTCTCTATTCCCTATCACCCAAGGAACACGAAGCAATGAACCAATACATCACAGAGTCCCTCGCGGCAGGGATCATCCGTCCTTCCTCCTCCCCTGCGGGGGCTGGCTTCTTCTTCGTGGGAAAAAAAGATGGGTCCCTTCGTCCCTGTATCGATTATCGAGGTCTGAATGACATCACAATTAAAAACCGATACCCTCTCCCGTTGATGTCCAGCGCATTTGAACTCCTCCAGGGTGCAAAGATCTTCTCCAAACTGGATTTGCGAAATGCATACCACCTCGTCCGCATTCGAGAAGGAGACGAGTGGAAGACCGCCTTCAACACCCCAACAGGACATTATGAGTACCTAGTAGTCCCTTTTGGCCTGACAAATGCCCCGGCCGTCTTCCAAGCTCTTATCAATGATGTACTCAGGGACTTCCTTAACGTATCAGTCTTTGTCTACTTGGATGACATTTTGATTTTTTCACGAGACCTGGAGGAGCACCAACACCATGTTCACCAAGTACTTCAGCGGCTCCTGGAGAACAACCTGTTTGTTAAGGCAGAGAAATGCGAATTTCACGTCACGTCGACCACGTTTCTCGGGTTTGTCATTGGCTCTGCAGGCATCAAGATGGAGCCAGCCAAGCTCCAAGCAGTGGCGAATTGGCCCACACCCACGTCACGGCAGGAGCTTCAGAGGTTCCTGGGCTTCGCAAATTTCTACCGGCGATTCATTCGAGGCTACAGCTCCATCGCTGCCCCACTCACGGCCCTGACCTCGCCCAAAATCCGATTCAACTGGAATCAGGAATCTGAAACGGCCTTCTCCGAGCTCAAGAGACGATTCACGTCTGCTCCTATCCTCACCATCCCAGATCCATCACGACAATTTATTGTGGAGGTTGACGCTTCCAGCACAGGGGTAGGGGGCGTGCTTTCCCAGAGGTCTGCACAGGACAATAAGCTGCACCCCTGCTCCTTCTTTTCACATCGTTTAACTCCTGCTGAAACAAATTATGGCATCGGCGATCGAGAGCTCTTAGCCATCAAGTTGGCCCTAGAGGAGTGGAGACATTGGTTAGAGGGATCAGAGGTCCCGTTTCTGGTCTGGACTGATCACAAGAACCTTGAGTACCTACGGAACGCCAAGAGGCTAAACCCACGTCAGGCTCGGTGGTCACTTTTCTTCGCCAGGTTCAACTTTGTCCTCTCCTATCGTCCTGGGTCCAAAAACTCCAAGCCAGACGCGCTCTCCAGGCAGTTCACGCCCAAACCAGACTCCATTGCCTGTGACACTATCCTCCCTTCTCCCTGCTTGCTTGCAGCAGCTGAATTAGACATAGAAACCAAGGTCAAGCAGGCTCAGTCTCACGAACCAGGGCCCAGTAATGTACCCCCCAATTGTCTCTTCGTTCCCTACTCCCTACGCTCTCAGGTCCTGGAATGGGGCCACAACTCCAAGCTCTCCTGCCACCCTGGGTCAACCCGAACCCTGTCCCAAGTCCAGCAACGTTTTTGGTGGCCATCATTAAAGGAGGACGTCTCCAGCTTTGTGGCAGCATGTGACATTTGCATACGGAATAAGCACATCAATACAGCCCCTGCAGGCCTGCTCAGACCCTTACCAATCCCACATCGGCCCTGGTCTGACATCGCACTGGATTTCGTCACAGGGTTACCCTCTTCGAAAGGCCATACCTGCATCATGACGGTGGTAGATCGGTTTTCCAAGGCAGCTCACTTCATCCCTCTGCCTAAGCTCCCTTCTGCCAAAGAGACTGCGGAACTCATGATTCTCCATGTTTTTAAGCTTCATGGCCTCCCCAAGGATATCGTCTCAGACCGCGGCACGCAATTTACGTCACAATTCTGGAAGGCATTCTGTAAGCTTATCGGAGCCACACCCAGTCTGTCCTCCGGTTTCCACCCACAGTCCAATGGTCAGACTGAGAGGAAGAATCAATCCCTCGAGGTCGCCCTCAGATGCATGACCTCCCGGGATGCCACCTCTTGGAGTAAGTTTCTACCCTGGGTCGAATATGCTCATAACTCCCAAGTCTCATCATCTACCGGATTGTCTCCTTTCCAGTGCTGCCTGGGGTATCAACCACCCTTGTTTCCTTCTCAGGAGGAAGAGGTCAGCGTCCCGTCTGCACAAGCCTTCATCCGCCGTTGCAAGAGAACCTGGTCTCGAGCCAGGAAAACGCTACTACGACTAGGCAGAGCCTACAAGAAGCAGGCAGATCGTAGGCGCTCCCAGGCCCCCAAGTACAGGATAGGGCAGAGAGTCATGCTGTCTACCAGAGACCTCCCTCTAAAGACCCTCTCCCGCAAGCTTTCCCCTCGTTATATCGGTCCCTTCACCATTACCAAGGTTATCAACCCTTGTGCAGTCAAGCTCTTGCTCCCATCAACCATGCGACGAATCAACCCGACCTTTCACGTGTCCCAACTACGCCGTCTCGCTTCAAGCCCATTATTTTGCTGTTTTTCAAAAACATTATTTTAATTAACTTTGGAGAATTTGGAGAAACTTAATTCATGCTTGTTTTGTCATGCATAGACTGTTGTTCTGTTCCCAAACTCAACTTCCCCACAATAAAAGCTTTGAAAGTGTCCTTTGGGTTTCAAGCTTGATGTGTATGTCTGTGGCATGTCCGTGTAGCCGACTGTTGGGGTTCCAGCAACTTGTCAATTCAAGGGCACCGAAATCTCTACCCACACCCCTAAATGTAATGGACCAAAGTATACTGTCTCATTTCACTATGAAGTCGGAAATTTAACTATTGACAAATTATTGTATAAGAGAAATAAAGCAATTGAGACACAATGTAGTAAGAACAACTTCCTGAATGGGCTTTTGTCCTATTCCCACTGGGTTAGTAATACCTGGGCACCTCGTGTGATGTGTAATAATTGTCTGTGATCTGAATGCCATGGGAATCAGCCATATCTGTAATTTGTAAAGTAAAAATTCCTCTTCAAATGTTTCGCTGAACACTGAGGTCCTGTAATAATATTAGTCCCGCGCAAATCAGCATGTCTGTGATTTGGACAGTATTTTGCAGAGTCAAATATCAAATTTTTAAGGTTTTTGTTTCCTGCGCGCTTTTTTTTATCCATCGTCCTCCAAGAATGGAGGCTGCGTTGAAATGCTTTCAGCGTATTTTCGGTGCTGGGTCATATCGCTACACACCATACAACAATACAATATGCAGAAAGAGACTGAAAATCATCAGAACAGCGAAAGCAGAAAGAATGATTAGAAAGTGATGGATGATATGTATGCAGTAAACACGCTGCTGTTTATATCATACAGCCCACACACACACACACACACACACACACACGCACACACACACACGCACACACACACACACACACACACACACACACACACACACACACACACGCACGCACACACACGCACGCACACACACACACACACACACACACACACACACACACACACACACACACACACACACACATCCTTTCCTCCTTTTTTTATCGCAACACACTATTAAGAGACACACTTTGGGATATATACACTATATATACTGTACATCCACGAGATAAGTCAATAAATTCGAGTAAAATCTCAGACTTCACTTATCCTGTGTGAATGCGCCACATGTGGGGGGTGTTTTTTTGTAATTTGTAAATTACACGAGGTCCCCGGATAATACTAAGCCATGCAAATAGTACATTTGTTTCACAATCCCCTTGAGGCTTTGGTTATCCCTTTTGCTTGTGCATCTTTTTCTACCACATTTTCTTCTTTTATTCAATTCTCCATTGATGTGCTTGGATAGAGCACTCTGTAAACAGCCAGCTTCTTAAGAGATCGTGTAGCCCACTGAACCAGGCTTAAAGACCATTTAACGGCACAGGAAACCTAAATTAATTAGATTAAATAAATTTAAATAGAACCTAAATAAATTTAAATTAATTAGCTGATTAGAGTGGGACACCACGACTCTCCAATATTGAACTTATCCACACAAAGTTTTCTGATTTCTGAGATTCTGTATTTAGTGTTTTCCTCAGCTGTAAGCGAACACTTGATATCAACAACACTTTATATCAGTCTGTGTGTGAGAAATCTTTATAATATATGACTTTCACTTTTTTAATTAAATTATTGAAATAAATCTATGTATACACATATATAGATGTGTATACTGTATCACTGTTCACACTCAGGTTTCTGAAAGATGAAAATCTGATAACAAAATGTCGAATGATCCGTGAATGTTAGTCTCAGTGTCTTTAAAAGCTGGACAGTCAAGGCACTGTCAATCTTTAAGCGATGACTAAAGACCGATCTGCCTTTGATATTTTGGTTAACTCCCCCACCTGCTCCCACCCAAAAAACATTTCCAAACAGTGTGTGACTGATGTTGCTTAGTTAGTAACCTAATAACCCATTGTGAGGATCCATCCACTGACGGTAACTTCAAAGCACATTTGTAAGTCGCTCTGGAGAAAAGCATCTGCCAAATGCCTACATGTACTGTAAATGTATGAATATGAATCTAAAGTCACAAATTTTCAGATTTTTAGACAAGAATAATCTGTATTATCATATATTTATCTTTATATTTTTATTGAACTGTATCCTTTTCAGGTGTGTATTTAATTATATAATTATTGAAAGTAAGTTTCCATTTTAATGATTCACATCATGTGATTTTCAAGACGAAGCTCCTCATTTACATGGAGCTAAAATGACACACTGTAGGCAGGTGTTTCCTGAGAGTTCCTCCATCCATGAAATGTGATGTTTCACAGTGTGTGTGTGATACATTAAAGCCACACTGGTACTTACACTTTTGTATTTCAAACTTCTTACAGAAAAATTGCTTCTTACAGAGCAATTTGATGCAGTGTGATGCACTGACAGGCTGACCTCCCATCCCTTCAATCTCTGCAGCAATGCTGGACGCTAAAACTCATCCGTCTGTTTTCCAAAGCTAATCTTTGGCCGACCATGGCGAGGGCTGTTCTGAGAAGAACCTGTCCTCTTAAAGCGCTGGATGGTCTTGGCCACTGTGCTGCAGCACAGTTGCAGAGTGTTGGCTCTCTTCTTATAGCCTCGGCCATCTTTATGTAAAGCAACAATACGTTTTTTTAGGTTTTCTGAAAGTTGTTTGCCATGAGGTTGAGAGAGTGGAAGAGCTTTTATATCAAATTTAACTCACCTGCTATCTGGTGACACCTGAGACATTGTAACACTAATGAGTCGCATGACAAAGGGAAGGAAAATGACTAATTGTGTTCAATTTGTACATTTTCACTTAGGGGTGTACTCACTTTTGTTGCCAGGGGTTCAGCTATTATTGGCTGTATTTTTAGTTATTTTAAGGGGACAATAAATTTACACTGCTATACAAACTTTACACTGACTACTTTTCATTATGTCAAAGAGTCATTTATGCAGTGTTGTCCTATGAAAATATATAGCTAAATATTTGCAAAGATGTGAGGGGTGTACTCACTTACAGATTTGACATACTGTAGATGACATATCAAATGTTTAAACTGAAAAAAAATATCATTTTAAGGGAAAAATAAGTTGATTTTAAATTTATGGCATCAGCCATATACTCAAATAGATTGTGACAAGGCCATGTTTACCACTGTGTGGAATCCGTTCTTCTTTTTATAACAGTTTGCAAACGTCTGGGGACTGAGGAGACACGTTGCTCAAGTTTAGAAATAGAAATGTTGTCCCATTCTTGTCTAATACAGGCTTCTATTTTTTTCAACTAACCTAGGTCTTTTTTTGTCGCATTTTCTTTTTAGATGCGCCAAATGTTTTCTATGGGTGAAAGATCTGGAGACTGCAGTCTGGCCATTTCAGTACCCGGATCCTTCCCCTACGTAGCCATGATGTTGTAATTGATGCAGTATGTGGTCTGGCATTGTCATGTTGGAAAATGCAAGGTCTTCCCTGAAAGAGACAATGTCTGGATGAGAGCATATGTTGTTCTAGAACTTGGATATACCTTTCAGCATTGATGGTGCCTTTCCAGATGTGTAATCTGCCCATGCCACACGCATTCATGCATACCATCAGAGATGCAGGCTTCTGAACTGAACACTAATAACAACTTGGGTTGTGTCATGATTTATGCCCTGTCTTCCCCTTTTTTTCCCACGCTATCACTCTCTCCATGTGCTCATGTTTTCCCTAGCCTGTCGGTGTCCTTTCCCACAACCCATTTCCGCACTGTTGGCACACTTGTCTTGAATCCGTCACTGATTACTCCAGGATTTAAGCACTCGCTGTGCGCTGGTTAAATCACTGAATTATTGAGTGTTGTTCACTTCGATTTTCTCGCTTCAATTTTCTCGCCTTCACGTTGCCAAGTTCATTTTGTTTTCTCGTCTCTCACCTCTCGTTCTCAATTGTTGCTTCACTATTTGATTTCCCGGCTTTGATCCAGCTGATGTTGACCACATGAAATCGGTGCTGAAGAGTCAAGGCACACTTTTCAGAGTTTACCAGCAGGAGCTGCTCAGCACCAAGCAAGCCCTTGCTGACGTCACGACCCAGCTCCAACGGCTCCAGCTCTCCCCAACGTCAAGCAGGGACCCCCACATACAACATGAACCACGTCTCCTTGCCCCTCCCATCTATCAAGGAAATCTAGGCCTTGTTCTCGATCCTTCCTCTCTCAGTGCTCATTGATTTTTGAGCTACAGACCTCCACTTTCACTGAACGCTCAAAGGTGGCATATGTGATCATGCTCCTTTCGGGGAGAGCCAGAGAGTGGAGCACAGCACTCTGGGAGGCCCATGACCCTTGTTGCTCAAACTTTGAGTAATTTTCCAAGGAGATGTGGAGAGTATTTGATCGCTTGGACCTTGAGGTGGGTCTCCAAGGGCAGGAAGGAGATTCCCAGGGCCTTGGCTGAGGCCGCGTTGATTAGATTGTGGTCAGAGCCAGAGTCGATTAAATCACTCTCGGGGAATCACTCAGATCCCCCTGTTCATCATGGAAGGACCCAATGCCACGGTTGTCCTGGGCCTGCCTTGGCTGATCCGCCATAACCCACACGTCGATTGGGCCAGGAACACCATCACCGCCTGGAGCCCTTCATGTTGCATGTTGCAGGCCCTTGAGGTCGCCCTGAGGTGCATGACCTACCGGGATGTCACCTCGTCGAGCAGATTCCTGCCCTGGGTTGAATAGGCCCACAACTCCCTAGTCTCGTCTTCTACCGCGTTGCCTCTCTTCCAGGGCAATCAACCACCCTTGTTCCCATCTCAGGAGGAGGAGGTCAGCATCCCTTCTGCCCAAGCCTTCATCCGCCGTTGCAGGAGGATCTGGTCTCAAGCCAGGAAAACGCTGCTATGACTAGGCAGAGCCTACAAGAAACAAGCAGACCGTAGTCGCTCTCAGGCCCCCAAATACAGGATAGGGCAGAGAGTCATGCTCTCCACCAGAGATCTTCCTCTAAAGACCTCCTCTCACAAGCTTTCCCCTCGTTACATCGGCCCCTTCACCATAACCATATCATTGACTGCCATGATGCCTACACTGTCCGCCGGCTCCTGAGAGATCGCCACCGAGGTAGAGGCATTCAGTATACAGATCTGAGGACAGAAGCTGGATCCTTGCCAAGTTTGTCCTAGACCCCAAGTTAATCTCTAACTTTCACAAATGATTCCCAGAGGTTCACCTCTCTAACACCCAGAGGCGTTCGTAAGGGGGGGGGGGGGGCACTGTCAGGATTTATGCTCTGTCTGCCCCATTTTTTCCCACGCTGTCACTCTCTCTCCGTGTGCTCATGTTTTCCCTAGCCTGCCTGTGTCCTTTCCCACGCCCTCGTTTCCGCCCTGTCGGCACACCTATCTCGAATCTGCCAGACTTACTCCAGGATTTAATCACTCGCTGTGTGCTGCTTAAATCGCTGTATTATTGACTGTTGTTCGCCTCGATTTTCTTGCGTTTTGTTTTCTTGCCTTCACTTTGCCAAGTTCGTTTTGTTTTCTCGTTTTCTCGTCTTTGGTTAGACGCTATGCTGATTGATCCTTCAGCATTTGACCCGCGCTTTCGCCTTTCCGACCACGCTTCTATTTAACGTTGCAATTATTCATCTGCACTTGGATTCACCTCGTTCTGCTCCGACCCATGACAAATTGTCCTTGCCCTCTTTAGTCCGGATGACATGGCGTCCCAGTTTCCCAAAAAGAACTTAAAATATGGATTTGTTTGACCAAAGAACAGTTTTCCATTTTTCTACAGTCCATTTTAAATTAACATTGGCCCAGAGAAAACGCCTGCGCTTCTGGATCATGTTTAGATATGGCTTCTTTTTTGACCAATAGAGTTTTAGCCGGCAATGGCGAATGGCACGGTGGATTGTGTTCACCAACAATGTTTTCTGGAAGTATTCCTAAACTCATGTTGTGATTTCCATTACAGTAGGATTTCTGTATGTGATGCAGTGCCGTTTACGGGCCCGAAAATCACGGGCACCCAGTATGGTCTTCCGGCCTTGACCCTTACGCACAGAGATTGTTCCAAATTCTCTGAATCTTTGGATGATATTATGCACTGTAGATGAACTTCAAACTCTTTACAAGTTTTCTCTGAGAAACTTTTTCGCCGCAGCATTGGGGGAATTGGTGATCCTCTGCTCATCTTGACTTCTGACAGACACTGCGACTCTTTATATACAATCATGTTGCCAATTGACCTAATAAGTTGCAAATTTGTCCTCCAGCAGATTCTTATATGCACTTTTCCGGCCTCTTATTGCTACCTGTCCCAATGTTTTTGGAATGAGTAGCTCTCATGAAATCCAAAATGAGCCAATATTTGGCATGACATTTGAAAATGTCTCGCTTTCAACATATAATATGTTATCTATATTCTATTCTGAATAAAATATTGAAATTTGAAACTTCCACTTCGTTGCATTCTGTTTTTACTCACAATTTGTACAGTGTCCCAACTTTTTTGGAATTTGGTTTGTACTTGGCACAGTGGAGGAGGCTCCATCATGATTTGGGGTGCTTTTTCCTTTAATGGTAAAACTTTAGGAAAAACTTTACTAACTAGCAGCTTTAGGTTGTCAAACGGCGCCTAGCTATATGGACATGTTGCTGCAGGTATTCCTTTTGACTGAGGGCCCTCATTTGGGTGGTAATGACTGGGCCTTTAACAGGACAATGATGCAGTTGACAATGCCCATCTAATGAAGGATTTCTTGCAGGACAATAACTTTGCACTTCTGGATCATCCTGCATGTTTCCCTCATCTAAATCCCATGGAGAATATTTGGAGATGGATGGCAAGGGACGTTTACAAAAACGGTTGTCAGTTCCAGACTATGGATGCCCTTCTTGAAGCTCTCATTACTACATGGAGAAACGTTCCTACCAGCCTCCTGGAAACAGTTGCATCAAGCATGCCCAAACATGTGTTTGAAGTTATCAACAAGAACGCTGACGCTACTCATTACTGAGTCCTTTTTTGACACTTTTAGTTCTGTTTAGTTGTGGGTATTTTTGGACTATGGTCTTAAACCTTTGATCAGCTGATAAACAGCCTGTTTGAGTTTAAATGTAGTTTTCAATAAATTGCCAACCTCTGTCTTTTTGTCTCTTGCTCCTTTTTCTTTTGTTGTCATTTTGAAGACGAACTTACAACCTGGTTTCCATCTACCAGTGCAAAGTATAAGTAACATTTTCCCTGGTCTTAAGATTTTGGTCAAGAGTATACATGTGGTATACTAATATATGGTGCAGTTCTGCCTCACCTGACCCTGAGGGGAACCTGCAACTGCTAGTGGAACCAGCTTGTCTCAGATACTGTTCGCATTGTTGTCAATTCTGACCAATCCGAAGTCATATCATATCTGTGCTCTTTAATTGTGGAAAAATTAAAATTGTCTTCAGTGAACATTAAGTGAGTTTCCACTTCAGTTGCAGTGATTTGAAGTTTAGGTTTTTGTTGTTTCTCGTGTTGTGTGAAAGCAGAAGTGAGTGTGAGCAGTGAGGAGGTTTTTGTCACGGTGTACATCACTGTGGTACCCACTCTTTAGCAGAGTCGTCCCATGTGTTACAGTAATACACTGCTGAGTCTCCCACCTCCACATTACTGATTATTAACTGATAGTCAGTGTTTGATGAGGCTTTAGATGTGAAGCGTGTGGATGAAAAATTGTCTCCGTATTTATCAGGAGCGGAGCGAGAAACATAAAATCTCAACACAAACTCTGGAGCTGCTGGTGGAATCTGTTTATACCAGTATGCATCATAACCTTCATCCTTTGCGATGTTACAGTCCATAGTGACAGAGTTCCCCTTATTTACTGTTATAACTGGAGGCTTTTGCGTCACTAGTTTGTGTGAGCTGACCACTGCAACATAAAGCAACACTGAGAGTCATCATCATTTCATAAAGAGAATTCTAATGAATGAAAAGACGTGAGTGTGAAGAGGAAAGCAGGAGCAGGAATCTTTACCTGCCAGAGCAGGGAGCAGAGCGCAGACGGTGAGCAGCATGATGTCAGTCTGATCAGCAGAGTGATGAACAGAGCCAAGCCAGCTTTCATAAAGCATCAGAGGCGGGACCTGGATCTGCTCTCAGCCAATCAGACCAGTGGAAGGAACAGCTGCACAGTTATGTCATTCACATGATTTATTTAAAGCAGCTCTTCTTAAGAATTACTATTATGTGAAAATTAGTATTATACTATTATAGTATTAAGACTTCAGACTTGATGTGTTTTGTCTATGTTATTTAACAAAGTGTAGGCTTTCAGTGCTGCTCATGATACACAGGCACCAGAACACAGAGTGCACCACAGCTGCTGCACACACGCCCGAGCAGGTAGAGAGTTCAAGATTGCATACAAGGATCCACTGCCTATGATGTATTTTTTTTCAAGGTGGCAGACACCACAGCACCCCCCAGTGGTCTTGTAAAGTCCTGCGGCGTGGGGCCAGAACTGCCCTGGTGGCACAAGCGAAACCCACACAATACTGGGCATAATGTTTAACTGTATATGTACTACTGAGTCTCTATATATGTATTATATGACTCTACAGTCAGTATTAATTTAATAATTTAAACGAAAATAATCTATATCTTGATAAATTTTTACATCTTTATTAAACAGCATAACATTTCAATGAACCCTTATGAATCTATAATTATGAATATATATTTATTTATTATCTCCAAGGAGAAGCTTCTCATTTACATTGAGCTAAAATTACACACACTAGATCAGACAGGTGTTTCCTTAGTGTTCCTCCATCCATGATGCGTGATGTGTGATCAAACCAAGCAGAAACTATTTTTTGATTGTTAACAACTTCTAGAAAACAATGTAACTAAAGATGTTGATATAATCCTTTTATTCTGTAACTAGATCTTTATTCAACATTGATGGAAGGAGTCTCCAGTGTGAGTGCTTTGCAAGAGTGAGAGATAAACCTTAACGTTTTACACTAGTCTTATCTCTCCGAAGGTGTTGTGCTCACAGACTTTTGTAATTTGTAATATTATGAAAGACTTACAGATACAATTTTCTTTTTTCAGAATTGCAATTTTATTGAAGTTACAGTATTTTTGATTACATGAACGATTTTTATAGTTCTTCTTTCTCTACATACAGACTTATCTAAAACATGAAAAATGTAAATAAAGTAATCATGTTCATTCACTGCATGCAGACTTGTTAATCTTCACCGATGCAGCTTTTCCTCCAGCAGACACTTCACATGTTACGACTTTATTGTTTTCCCACTCGGAGCTGTCGATGGTCAAAGAGCTGCTCAGTGTGAATTTCTTATTGGCTTGCTGCAGTGCAGAGCCGGTGATGACTCCACTGGTGACCGAGTTCCCGTTCACGAGCCAACGCACATCAGCAAAACCATCGGCCACCTCGCTGGCCAAACACACTAGAGTGGCTTTTTTAGACTCCAGCTGTTCACTGGACGGAGGGAGAACGGTCAGAACAGGAGCCGGGAGAGCAGCGTCTGATTCCACACACAGAGGGAGACATTCATTACACCAAATAACACTATTCTAATATGTGGATAGGGAATAAATGTTTAAAAATAATTTAAGCATTTCCGTAAAAAAAATACATCTGTCTTTATGACAGACTATTAGAAAAATGTAAACACTAGAATATATTTAAAAATTGCATTTGAACAGATCCATAAAAAGCTCAGAATTGTTAAATAATATTAATAAAAGTCAACCATGTACAGTGCATCTGGAAAGTTTTCACAGCGCTTCACTTTTTCCACATTTAGCTATTAAAGCCTTTTTTTTATTGATTAAATCCTGTCGCGGACGTCTACAGAGCTCTTTCTTAGACTTCATGTCTTGGTTTGTACTCCAACATGCACTGTTACCTGTGGGACCTTATATAGACAAGTGTGTTTCTTTCCAAATCATGTCCAATCAACTCCATTTACCACAGGTGGACTCTAATCGAGTTGTAGAGACATTTAAAGGAAGGTCAGTGGAACCAGGAAGCACCTGAGCTCAATTTTGAGTGTCATGGCAAAGGCTGTGAATACTTATGTACATGTGATTTCTTTCTGTTTTTATTTTAAATTAATTTGCAAAGATTTCAAACAAACCTACAGTAAGGCTGTAACATAGCAAAATGTGAAAAGAATGGATGCACCGTAACATGTACACATTATTAAATGCTAAGGAACACAGAAGAAGACCCAAGTAAAATGTGTTTTTAAAAAGAAATTAAACTGGATGAAGAAATAAACCTGACACTAGAACATACAGTGTGAATGTGGTACAATGTAGAAGTCTGTTGTTCATATAAAGAGCTGAGAAGTTTTACTTACCGCTGACGATCAGCTTTGTTCCTTGGCCGAATACCACAGTGATTCATTCAGTGTCCTCACCCGTACAAAAACCTCCTCAGATACAGAAGTGAAAGCAGAAGAACTGAAACGTCCTCCAGACTTCAGAGAGCTCCCTCTTCTACTGTCTACCATCAGCACACACTCCTTTAAGATAAGATAAGATAAGATAAGATAAGATAAGATAAGATAAGTCTTTATTAATCCCGAAGGAAATTGTTTCTCCAGCGGCTGCATATTCAAAGGATACAAATACAATAGGATAAGAAGAAAATTAGAAAACAGAATAAAACTATAATACAATATTCTATAATTTCAAAAAATAGATATAAATTGAATAAAGATATATAGAAAAACTACAAAAAAAACTACTGATTGTACAGAAAGGTGCAGAATTGTCTCTTTTGTGTCTTGTACATGTATGTTATTGCACACAGAATATATATTGAACATAATATTTGATATTGCATGTAGAATTGTAATGATATTGCACACCATATATATGTTTATGTACAGTACAGACCAAAAGTTTGGACACGCCTTCTCATTCAAAGAGGTTGAATTTGTATTATGGCAAGAAAAAAGCAGCTAAGTAAAGAAAAACGAGCGGCCATCATTACTTTAAGAAATGAAGATCAGTCAGTCCGAAAAATTGGGAAAACTGTGCACGTGCCCCCAAGTGCAGTCATAAAAAGCATCAAGCGCTACAAAGAAACTGGCTGACATGCGGACCGCCCCAGGAAAGGAAGACCAAGAGTCACCTCTGCTGCGGAGGATAAGTTCATCCGAGTCACCGGCCTCAGAAATCGCAGGTTAACAGCAGCTCAGATCAGACAGCAGGTCAATGCCACACAGAGTTCTAGCAGCAGACACATCTCTAGAACAACTGTTAAGAGGAGACTGTGTGAATCGTCTCGGGTTACTTGGCTGTAACCCTGTTCCCTGATAAAGCGGGAACGAGATGCTGCGTGAAAACGCTATGTGAACATCTCTTTGTTTCCGGTTGTGAAGCCTGTGCATGTCAAAACCGCCGAATACCTCGGCTTATAACCTCTGCCAGGCATGACGTCACCGAACAAGGTGCACCTGCAGGTTATAAATAGGAGTGAACCGGAAACATCCTCAAGTCAATTTTGTCTGAAGGACGTCCAGGCACGCAGTGCGGCATCGGAACGCAGCATCTCGTTCCCGCTTTATCAGGGAACAGGGTTACAGCCAAGTAACCCGAGACGTTCCCTTTCAAAAGCTAAACTCAATGCTGCGTGAAAACGCTATGGGAACAAGAATACCAACGCCGCCGCACTGCAAGTGTCTGGACCCCCAGGTTGTGTAGCGTGTGCGCACAAATCCGAGGAGGTCTCAGACCTAGCTCTGGGATGCTGACTCAAGGATCCGCGAACCCGAAGTGGCATTGACATCCAGACTATAAAATCTAACAAACGTTTGTGGAGAGGACCAGTCTGCCGCATCACACACCTGCTGCAGAGCTGCAAAGAGCTGCTCTGACTTACGCCACTGGCTAGTGCGGTGGATGATGATTCTTCTACATCCAAAGTATACCACAAGGAATAAAACTGCTGGATTCAGTGTAAGGACTGTAAGATCATGGCCTGAAGATGCTATCCCTAGGCTTCAGGACTGCTTCTCCTGGTGAAGTGGTGAAGGGTTTTAGCTGAGAAGTATGGAATACTGGGTGGATCCGGAGCGCCGCAGGCAGCTGGAGCCGGTAGGTGACGGGGTTGATTCGGAGGGTGATGCGGTATGGACTGATGAAGCAAGGTGATAATTTCCTGGATTCTGTCTGCAGATGTAAATTTTTTGTAGAGAGCCATACCGTGTCACCTACGTGGTACAATCGCCCCGGTGGGTGTCGACGGCGGTGCTGAGTGATGTAGCGGGTGTTGGCGCGTTTGATGGCAAGGTTTGCTTGGTTCCATAGCCGTCGACACCGACGGACCAACTGTTGGGCTGACGGTACTTCAACCTCCGGTTCTTGGTGGTCGAACATCGGAGGCTGGAAGCCGTGGCATGCCTCAAATGGGCTTAAGCCGGTGGCGGATGAAACGTGGAGGTTGTGTGATAGTTCAGCCCAGATGAGGTAGCGAGCCCAGGAGCACTGACGGTCGGCGACAAAGCACCTCAGGTAGCGCTCCAGTTGTTGGTTGGTCCGTTCCGTCTGACCGTGGTGACAGTCTGTGGGTGGTAGCCGGAGGACAGACTACAGGTGGAATGGATCAGACGGCAGAAGGCCTTCCAGAACCGTGAGGTGAACTGAGGCCGGCTGTCCGAGACGATGTCCTTTGGGAACCCATGCAGGCGGACTACATGTTCTAATATCAGCTCGGCTGTTTTCTTAGCTGACGGGAGCCCGGGGAGGGCCACCAGGTGCACAGCTTTGGAGAACCGGTCGACGATGGTGAGGATGGTGTTCTTTCCTTCGGAAACCGGCCTGCCCGTGATGAAGTCGACGGCAATGTGTGTCCAGGGCCGACGGGGAACAGGAAGTGGTTGAAGCTCGCCCGGAGATGGTTGATTTACATCCTTGGCCCTGGCACACACTGGGCACGCCTGGACGAACTCGTGAACATCCTTGCTCATGGTGGGCCACCAGAAGGCGCGCTGTATGAATTGAAAGGTGATGATTCTCTAAACACCCTTTCATTCTTTGTAAGTGCTGTAAGTTCGTCCATCTTACTAGCCAGTGATCTTACGTTTCCCACATCGATAGATGGAAGATATGGTTTGAAGCTCCTCTTCCGTAGTCGTAGCATTTTCCCAATATTTTCTTCTCAGTTCTTTTGGAATTTCAGGAGATTGTCCATGCATTTCACTATGCTGGAGACTCAACAGCTGATCCCTAGGGTAAAAAATAGTGGCTTGTCGCGTTTCCGCCATGACGATACTCCGGCATGATAAAAGTTATGCAAAAGCCATAATGACAAAAAAGAATGTATAAAAAATCTACAACGTTACACCTAGTGTACAATTACAAACGGAATTGTAGCAACAAGTGCAAAAAAAGTGACTTAAGATACTTTAAAAGCAGAAAAAAAAAAACAACCAAACCATACAGAACAGCTCTGGAAGGCAGCCACCCGTGGCAGCACCAAAAGTAATGACCCACTCCACTCTTAACATCCCATTCCAGTGTCACTGAATCACAATTCTGTCTCATACACTGTTCTGTTCACACGTCCTGTTAATAGAATTTTCACTCACTATTAAATCTTTACTGGAGAATCAAAAGCATGAACAGGTGACAATGTACATGCAGACAATCTTCAGCTCTTATCATTCACTATCACACACTGAGCATCTCCTCATGGATCTGGTGTGCAGCAGTTGGCAGTTTGTATCTACACTATCACAGTGTCGTTTGAACTGTCCCTAATTACAACAATCTCAGGAAATCTTTGGGAAATCTCATTTATGTAGATCAGCTGATCATACTGAGTTTGTTAAAGCCATAGAACTGACCTGGGACCAGAGAACCATAAACCATCTGTCTGTTTTCAGGAATGTGAAATAAATGCTTGTACCATGTCTTTGATCTTCAACTGTAAATAATTCAGTGTGTCTTCAGTGAACAGCAAGTGAGTTTACATTTTAGTTTCAATGATATGAGATTCAGGTTTTTGTTATTTCTCGTGTTGTGTGAAAGCAGAAGTGAGTGTGAGCAGTGAGAAGGTTTTTGTCACGGTGTACATCACTGTGATACATTCTCTCTAGCAGAGCCGTCCCATGTCTGACAGTAATACACTGCTGAGTCTCCAACCTCCACATTATTAATAACCACATTACAGTCAGATGCTGATGAACATGTTGATTTAAATTTAGTAGATGAAAAACCAGATCCATAGTCAGGAGAGCTCCAGCTTTGATAATTTTTTAACACATACTGAGGAACTCCTCCTGGAACCTGTTTGTACCAGCGTGCCACACTATTAGTAACCATCCCCAGATTACAGTCCATGGTGGCCGTCTGTCCTTGAGTCAGTGTGAGAACAGGAGGCTTCTGCGTCACCACAGTCACACCACTGACACCTGGAATAAAAACAGCACACATGTTACATCACTTCATGCTCACATTAGATGGAGCCCAAATGCTGATGAGCTCCAGAGTTGTGAAATCTTACATGAGAGAGCAGTGAAGAGAGAGCAGAGCGCCGGCAGCATGGTGTCCGTGTGTGATGAGACTCTCGTGCTGAGTGAAGAGATGAGCAGCGTGAGGAGCAGATAAAGGAGAGACTGCAGGGACGTGCTATAAGAGAGACAGGAGGAGGGACAGAGGGAGGAGACTCGGGACAACAAACACCACAGCTGATGATCTCCACAATGGTGAACACACATGGCACTGTAATTATTAACACACCATCAACACTCAAATTTATATAAACATCCTCTTCAATTGATATTAAAGTACATGTTGACCTGATTTTTGTCAGCAAGATGCAGAATGTGTCACACCACATTTAAAAAATATAATAATTTGCCTAAAGTTAAAATGTGAGTGTGAGGCGAAGCAGGTGTATCCTGAGTGTGTTTCTCTTTCTATGACATATGATGAGTCAGTGCTAAGCTATAGACAGGACCATACAGATGAGTGTATTAACTGAACTGGAGGCTGGACTGATGCTGTTCTGGATAACCACTTCAGTCTCTCTGACTCTTCAACGTGTTGAAATAAAATACAAAAAACATGCCAGACACACTAAAGGGGTTAATATGAAATAATGACCTTTTTATTGAATACAATCAAAATTTTACCAAAAACGACACATATTTGAACAAAATCCTCATCGTCTGAATGAAGTTACACTGATGATGTACTGCACAAGATTTAAATGAAGCCGTATCACATGCTTTTTCTCAGTCTAATCATGCTAGGATATTGAAACTCCTGCTGTTTCCTTGCTGGAGACTTTAATATTGTCATGTCTATCTCTTGTAAATGAGACGCAGATGCAGGTTCCATTCTTTTTTAAGATTTATTATTTTTTCTTGGCAGGAAAAAACGCCAAAAAAGAACCCAAAAGAGAAAAACAAAAAGATACACTCTTTTCTCCCCAGCGGGGGTCTGCAGGCGGGAACAAAAGAAAAGACAACAAAAACCAAAACAGGCACTTAGGCCAACAAACCAGGTCCGGAGTTATGACTCCTTGCGTCATCTAATAACGCCACACCTGCAGACACCGCTCAGTCCTGGGGGAAATCGGGAGACAAAAGAGTTGTTAGAAACATCAGTTCGTGTACACACAAAACGTAATGTGCACAACCGTGGACAGACAAAGTGCTACGGGTTCGACCGGAATATATAGGTAGACACACGGGGGGTACACAGGTGCTCTTCATTAGTGTTAATGTGTAGACAGTACACACGTAGACACACTAGGTGGGGACAAAGGGTCAACTCAGTAATCCGGTGAGCTAGATCTTATTTCCCCGTGCTGTGGTGGTACAGATGTTACAGTACCCCCCCCCCCCCCAGGACCGGCTTCCCGAGGGGGGTGCGAGCGCTCTCTCCGCGTCACCGGAGGGAGTCGGGGACCGCCGACCTGATGGAGTTGCCGGCGGTGGGGGCGACCCGGACGTCGCGGTGCTGGGCGATCCGGCCGTGTTTGGTGGAAATCTGAAATGAGTTCCTGGTGTAGAATGTCTCGGGCCGGAACCCAGCTCCGCTCCTCCGGGCCGTACCCTTCCCAATCCACTAGATATTGGAGGGAACCCCCTCTCCTCCGGGAGTCTAGAAGTTGTTTGACTCGGAACGCGGGGGCGCCCTCAATCTCCACAGCCCCGGGGTTTGCTGGTTCCGCTACACCTTCGTCCAGCGGCCCCCGGATCACTGGTCTGAGAAGAGAAACATGGAAAACAGGGTGAATGCGTATATGGGAGGGAAGCTGTAATTTAAAGGAGACTGGATTTACTTGAGATAGAATGGGGAAGTCGTGCTGCTGCCCTAATACTAAACACGTCTTTAAATCGTTCGTACTCTGATGGCACTTTAATAGAGACTAAGGCGTGCGGGCTCTCAATTGAAGTCGTTTGGACCGTCAATGTCGGCGGTGTACATGTTTTCGCGCATCTTGGTGCCCAGGATAATATGCGAGAGTTCGCCCAATCGAAATGGGGATTGTGGTGGCTGAGCCAAGGTAAGCCCAGCACGACGGAATGATCAGACCGAGGGAGCACAAAAAATTTTAGTTCCTCCGTATGACCGGGAAAAGTTAGCCGAAGTGACGTAGATATTTGTTTAACAGGCGATTGTTTAAGATTTTGACCATCTAGAGCTTTGATCGCCATAGGGCATGGTAGCTTCGACAGTGGAGCATGCAGCGAGGAAAGAAGGGATGAGGAAATAAAGTTTCCAGCCGACCCGGAATCTATAAGGGGAAAAATAAATAAAGAGTGATTATTATAAGACAAATGTGCTTTCAAACAAAAAGTGTGGTGAGTGCGAGGTGGAGTGAGGTGCGTTACTTTGAGTAACGGACAAGTGGGTAGTCTGTGTCCATCCCCCCCACAGTACAGGCAAAGTCCCGTGGAAATTCTCCTCTGCCTCTCCTGGGCTGTCAGGCGGGAGGTGCCTAGGTCCATGGGTTCGCCTAGCGGGGTTTCTCGCTGTTCCGTCGGGGGGATGCTGAGGTTGGGGGGGCGGCGGCCGTAATCCGGCCGTTTTCCCGCGGCTTTCGGGGGGAGATGCTGTTTCCGGTTGCGGAGGTGCTGATCCAGCCTGATCGCCAGTCCGATGCACTCGTCCAGGGACATCCCGGTGTCCCTGCAGGCGAGCTCGAGTTGCACTTCTGGTTGTAGTCCGTCTCGAAATCTGGCTAACAGGCTCCGATCACACCAGCCACTCTCCGCCGCCAGTACCCGAAACTTGATGGCATAATCTGCTACGGTCGCGTTACCTTGCCGCAACCTCAGCAGTTGTTGCTCCCCCGATTTTCCGTGATCCGGATGGTCAAAGACGGTGCGGAAGTCCGCGAGAAACTGCCGATAGCTGTATGCCGCCATCCCGCCGGCGCTCCACACGGCTGTCGCCCAATCCATCGCGGAGCCTGTGAGCTGTTGTGTAAAAAAACTGATTTTTTGGAGGTCCGTCATGTCCGGGAACTCCGCCACATATAGCTCACAGGCTAGGAGGAAACGCTTACACCCCTCTGGGTTCCCGGCGTACCGTTCCGGAGGGGTGGGGCGTGGTGGTGAGGGTGTGGGGCGCGGCCCAGAGGAGGAGGAGGAGGAGGTTGGAGATTGTGCCTTCAGGAGTTGTTCCACGCTGTGAGCTAGGTCATTGACCGCTCGAGCCAGGCTGTCAATCTCGTGCTGCTGTCCCCTGATGTGATCTAACGTGGGGACTTCGTCCTCGGGCAGGGGGGTTCCTGCTGCGTCCTGGAGGGTCTGTCCATCTGTCATGTCTATCTCTTGTAAATGAGACGCAGATGCAGGTTCCATTCTTTTTTAAGATTTATTATTTTTTCTTGGCAGGAAAAAACGCCAAAAAAGAACCCAAAAGAGAAAAACAAAAAGATACACTCTTTTCTCCCCAGCGGGGGTCTGCAGGTGGGAACAAAAGAAAAGACAACAAAAACCAAAACAGGCACTTAGGCCAACAAACCAGGTCCGGAGTTATGACTCCTTGCGTCATCTAATAACGCCACACCTGCAGACACCGCTCAGTCCTGGGGGAAATCGGGAGACAAAAGAGTTGTTAGAAACATCAGTTCGTGTACACACAAAACGTAATGTGCACAACCGTGGACAGACAAAGTGCTACGGGTTCGACCGGAATATATAGGTAGACACACGGGGGGTACACAGGTGCTCTTCATTAGTGTTAATGTGTAGACAGTACACACGTAGACACACTAGGTGGGGACAAAGGGTCAACTCAGTAATCCGGTGAGCTAGATCTTATTTCCCCGTGCTGTGGTGGTACAGATGTTACAAATATTCATTTTGAGAATCCAGAAGATCTTCTGAGAACAGCATTTATGTCCATACTGGACTCAGTAGGAGTAAATCAGTATGTTGTAGGACCAACTCATAGAGCAGATCACACTTTAAATTTAATATTATCCTTCTGATTAAGTATAGGAAATATAGTGACATTTCCACAGTCCACATATATCTCAGATAACTTGAATCACCGTCTGATTCCTCAGAACTCGATCAGGTGACTGAATGTCAACATTGTGTTATACGTCAGATAATATAGCTACGGTTAAAAGAAAATAATTAGTGAGTAATAATCTAATCTCTGGTATAGCCATCACACGCACTTTAAAACAGACCGAAAATTTGAAATTTACAAAGACGATGTGGTGACTGTGGACAGTTCAACTTTACCATGAAGACGGTTCTGGCCTCAGCTAATGCAGTTCTCTGGGGACTTTTGACTGCAGCCGCTCAATAGTTCAGATATTCCAGTAGTAGATTGGAATTCCCTACAGCTTGTACCTGATACTCCAATTACATACATGGACTCTATATAACTGAAACACATTTCCTGTTCTACTGAACTTCCAGCCTCCTAACACACAGTATGAATGTAGATTAACCCCTGCTATCCATTATCACACAAATGAGGACGGGTTCCCTGTTGAGTCTGGTTCCTCTCAATGTTTCTTCAAGTTTGCAATCTCAGGGAGTTTTTCCTTGCCACTGTCCCCCCCCCCCCCCAAATGAAAAAATAAAAAAATAAAAAATAAATAATTGAAAAGAATTGAGACTCACAGTGGATGCTCTTCCTGATGCCCTTTCTATCCAGGCTTGTGACTGGCACTAAGGATCCCCTGCATGTAGAGGCTGCATTTTTGGGCAGTGACTGGGAATCAACCTGGGCTTTTCGTTTAACAAATTAAAAACATACTACTGATCCAATAAGCAGTACAATGCTAAAGAAATGCTGAAAATGTCTATCTGATCTGAACAATGTTATTCACATCTGTCTATGCATTACTTTTTCAAGGAGGAACAGCTGGACAACTGGTTTCCTATGGAGATCATGTCGTAGAGGTTAAAAAGTTGCAGGAGAAGTTACCCTACAGTTCACTTCCCTAGACCTCTGGGGGGTGACGTCTGGGGGTGTGGTGTGCTACCAGGTCGTGGGCAGCAGATCATTTGAGTGTGCTATTATAGGGTTATTAACTCTGTACCCACCCTATCTCTGCATAAGACAAATGATGGTCTAAAGTGAATTAAGAAGGCAAGAAATGTCACAGACTCTTGACAAGACTCACCTGTGAAGTGGAAACCATTCCAGGTGACTACCCTGTGAATCTGATGAGAGAACGCTATGAGTGTGCCAAGCCGTCATCAAACCTAAATATAGTTATTTTGGACAATCCAGAGAATCAGAGGTCATAATGTACGTGTGCTTATCAATTATGAAAAATTCTAAGAACTTCATGTGAGTTTACACTTCAGTTCAAGTTCAGGTTTTTGTTGTTTCTCGTGTTGTGTGAAAGCAGAAGTGAGTGTGAGCAGTGAGGAGGTTTTTGTCACGGTGTACATCACTGTGATACGTACTCTTTAGCAGTGCTGTCCCATGTCTGACAGTAATACACTGCTGAGTCTCCAACCTCCACATTACTGATTATTAACTGATAGTCGATGCTTGATGAGGCTTTAGATGTGAAGCGTCTGGATGAAAAATTGTCTCCGTATTTATCAGGAGCGGAGTGAGAATGATAAAATCTCAACACAAACTCTGGAGCTGCTGGTGGAATCTGTTTATACCAGGAGACATAGTAACCATCCGCCCGTGCGATGTTACAGTCCATAGTGACAGAGTTCCCCTTATCTACTGTTATAACTGGAGGCTTTTGCGTCACTACTTTCTGTGAGCTGACCACTGCAACATAAAGCAACACTGAGAGTCATCATCATTTCATAAAGAGAATTCTAATGAATGAAAAGACGTGAGTGTGAAGAGGAAAGCAGGAGCAGGAATCTTTACCTGCCAGAGCAGGGAGCAGAGCGCAGACGGTGAGCAGCATGATGTCAGTCTGATCAGCAGAGTGATGAACAGAGCCAAGCCAGCTTTCATAAAGCATCAGAGGCGGGACCTGGATCTGCTCTCTGTAACAAAGGCGGACTGACACAGAAGGGTAAGTTTCCAAAGATGAGAAACGTTTATTGAAAGCAGACGAGAGCAAGTCAGATGTACGCTGATGCAGGGAAATACTGATTGAATATTAAACTATACTGTCGCGGGGGCAGCGGCGCCGACAGCGTTCTTTCCGGTGTTGCCTGGGGATTAAAATGGAGGAGAAGAGAGTTGAGTCTGGAGTCACTGGAGAATCGGCGAGGGAAGGCACACACCCACACACGCAGCCACGGAGATGCCGATAATGAAGCTTCACGGGAATCACTTCTATGAAGCACAATGAAATTAGGTAAGTAGCAATAGACATATAATTCTTGTCTTACTTGGAGTAGCTTTTCGGTCCACTTTCGTGCATACGAGCCCGGACGTTGACTGCTGTGTGGTGTGTGCTTTTGTGGATTAATCCTGATTGCCATCAGGTGGTTCTAGTCAGTATTCTGGAGATGGGGGGCGTGGTGTCTGCCTTGATTCGGAGCCTGGCCCGATTGTGACATTACCCCCCCCTCCACGACCCGCTCCTGAGGGTCGACCCTTCCGCCGACGTGGTGGTCTACCTCTCCCTCTTGGTGCTGGGCAATCTGGATGGGTGCGGTGGAACTCTTCTAGCAGTGTAGGATCAAGGATGTCATTTCGAGGCACCCATGACCTCTCCTCCGGGCCATAGCCCTCCCAGTCCACCAGATATTCCAGGTACCCACCACGGCGGCGGGAATTCAGGATATCCCGAACTTGGTAGGTGGTTCCTTCATCTACCATGATCGGAGGAGGAGGTGTTTCTTCTTCGGGGCCAGGCTCTGTGGGTGAGAAGACAGGGTTATGGTATTTCTTCAGCAGGGAGACATGGAAAGTGGGGTGAATACGATATTGTGGAGGTAGTTGTAACTTGTATGTGACCGGGTTTACCTGCTCCAGAACAGTGAAGGGACCGACATACCTAGGGCCGAGTTTCCTACAAGGTTGGCGCAGACGCATGTCTCGGGTGGAGAGCCATACCTTGTCTCCCGGTTGGAATGTTGGTGCGACAGATCGACGCCTATCTGCATTGGCTTGGTATCTGCGTACCGCACGTTGCAAATGATGGTGAGCGTCTTCCCATACTCTCTCACTCTCTCTGAACCAGCTGTCGACCGCTGGGAGATTGGAAGGTTCCCCATTCCAGGGGAATAGCGGGGGTTGATAACCTAGCATACACTGGGGTGAGGGGTGAGACCGGTAGTCGGTTGTCGGAGGGAATTTTGCGCGTATTCGGCCCAACCGAGGAACTGGTTCCAGGTGTCCTGGTGGCCATGACAGAAGGTTCTAAGAAATCTTCCGACTTCCTGGATCTTGCGCTCCGTCTGTCCGTTTGTTTGAGGGTGATATCCAGATGATAGACTCACAGTCACACCTAGGAGTCGAAAGAATCCATGCCATACCCGTGAAATAAATTGTGGGCCTCGGTCTGAGACAATGTCTTCAGGGATGCCGAAGTAACGAAAGACGTTATTAAAGAGGAGTTCCGCTGTTGTCATTGAGGAGGGGAGACCTCTGAGAGGAATCAGTCGACAACCCTTTGAAAATCTGTCCACTATGACAAGGATGCAGGTATGACCATCAGATTTGGGTAGATCTGTGATGAAATCTACTCCTATGTGTGACCAGGGGCGGTGCGGCAGTGGCAGAGGCATTATTTTCCCCGCAGGTAAATGTCGAGGATTTTTTGACATGGCGCACTCAGCACATCCAGAGACATACCTCCTCACATCCCTCTCCATATTGGGCCACCAGAAGCGTTCTTGTAGCAATGAGAGAGTATGGTTGACTCCGGGGTGTCCTGTGCCCAGTGAGGAGTGGACGGAGTGAATTAGTGCATTCCGATCCTGTTCCTGGATGAACTGGTGATTTGGTGGACAATTGGGGGCAGTGACTGGAGCAGGTTCGGATACTGACCGAGGAAGTTCCCAGTGTATGGGGTTGACAAAGAGTTTTTCCGGGAGTATTGTAACAGGTCCATCGTTGGAGATATTACTGGCATGTAATCGTGAAAGAGCGTCCGCTTTTGTGTTCTTCGACCCTGGACGATAGGAGATCTTGAAGTTGAATCGGCAGAAGAACATTGCCCACCGTGCCTGTCTGGGGTTCAATCTTTTTGCTTCCCTCAGATATTGCAGATTTTTATGATCGGTTAGGACAAGGAACTGATGGGTAGCCCCCTCCAACCAATGTCTCCATTCGTCCAAGGCCATCTTGATAGCCAGCAATTCACGATCTCCAATGTCATAATTCTTTTCAGTCGGACTGAATTTCTTAGAAAAGAAGGCACATGGATGGAATGTTGCGGGTTCCCCTTGCTGTTGGGAGAGAATGGCCCCCACGCCGTTTGTTGAGGCATCCACTTCCACCACGAATGGGAGTTCCGGATTGGGTGTGTGAGAATGGGGGCCGAAATGAACGTCTGTTTTAATCGTTGGAATGCAACGGTAGACTCCGTGGTCCATTTCAGGGTTCTGGGCTTACCTCGGAGCAAGGACGTTAACGGACTGGCGATGACGCTGTAATTTTCAATAAATCTGCGGTAAAAGTTTGCGAAGCCCAGGAAGCGTTGTAACTCTTTGATCGTCGTGGGTTGTGGCCAGTTGGTAATGGCTGTTACCTTCTCTTCATCCATCCTCACCCCGTTTTGATCTATGACATATCCTAGAAAATGGACAGAAGACTGGTGAAATGTGCATTTTTCAGCTTTAAGAAATAGATGGAACTTACGGAGACGTTGGAGTACCCGCGTGACATGCAGGTGATGTTCCGCTGGGGATTTGGAAAATATGAGGATGTCATCAATGTAAACAATAATGAACTGGTAGAGGAAGTCTCTGAGGATTTCGTGCATGAAGTTTTGGAAAACGGCTGGGGCGTTGACAAGGCCATAGGGCATCACCCGATATTCATAATGCCCTGTAGGGGTGATAAAGGCCGTCTTCCATTCGTCTCCCCTTCGAATACGGATAAGGTTATAGGCACTGCGAAGATCTAGTTTTGTGAAAATTTTCGCTTCTCTGAGACATTCTAAAGCTGCAGGGACCAGAGGCAACGGGTAACGAAATTTGACGGTGGCCGTGTTGAGGGTACGGAAGTCGATACATGGCCTGAGACCACCATCTTTTTTTGCCACAAAGAAAAAACTGGATGCTGCAGGAGAAGTTGAAGGACGGATGAAGCCTTGTTGGAGAGCCTCCGAGATGTACTCCTCCATGGCCTTTCTTTCTGGGATGGACAGAGGATAGATTCGCCCCCGTGGTAGGGGTTCGCCAGGAAGCAGATCTATTGCGCAATCCCATCGCCGATGTGGTGGCAGTTGTGTAGCCCTCTTGGGGCAGAACACGTCCCGGAAGGCAGAGTATTGCGGGGGCACTTCCACGGACAGGTTTTCCACAGGACTTTCAATTGATGTGGCGTGCAATGGTAATGCTTGGGTTTTTAATGGAAGTGAGGGGAAACAGTTGGATGAACACGTCCTTCCCCACTTGAGTACCTCTCCTGTGGACCAAGAAAGGATAGGTTCGTGCTTCATTAACCAGGGGCGTCCCAAGATAACATCCGCCATGGATTCCTCGAGGACTAAGAATGAAATTTCTTCCTGATGGAGTAGGCCCACCTGTAGAGTAACGGGGCCAGCAGAGGACCGTACAGACCTTCTGGACAGGGGTTTTCCGGTTATTGACTGGACCTGGAAGAGTCGTTCCGTCGGGGTGGTCTTGATCCTGAGGTGCCTGCATAGGTTGCCGGAGATGAAGTTCCCCGCTGACCCTGAGTCCAGGAGTGCGGCCACTGAAATAGTAACATGGGACGCAGTAAGGCTTACAGGTGTGGTGAGCGGTTGTATTTTTGTTATATTAGATGACCAAACACTCACCACTGGACGAGGAGGTCGGATGGGGCACTCACTCCTGCGGTGCCCCGCGTTACCACAATACAGGCATCGATTCTGGGCTAATCTTCTCTCTCGCTCGGTCGATGTGAGTCGTCCCCTGTCCACCTGCATGGGTTCCAGTGGGGGTTCCGGATTACCAGATACCGACGGTGGATTGTGGAGGAGGTCTGCTGAACCCGGGGTGCCGGCGTGACAGGAAGTAAGACGTGCTGAACTGCGGATGGAGAGTTGAATAAATTGTTCTAGTCCCAGAGAGTCATCGTGGGTAGCGAGCATAATTCGGAGATTGGGGTCGAGTCCTTGACGATAGGTTGTGATGAGAGCTTGCTCATTCCATCCACTGGAGGCAGCTAGCGTACGAAACCGGAGAGCATAATCTTGTATAGGTTGGTTATTTTGCTTCAGATGGTAGAGCTGTTCTCCTGCAGACCCTTCACTGTCCGCCCGCTCAAATACCTCCCTGAAATGGGAGACAAAAAGGTTATATGAGGTGGTGAGTGGTCCTCCCTGTGACCAAATTGGCTCCGCCCACTGTAACGCCTGTCCAGACAACAGGGAAATAATATAGGCGATTTTTGCCTGGTCGGTAGGGTAACTGGACGGTTGCATTGAGAACGTCAATGAGCATTGAAGCAAAAACCCCTTGCAATTCCCCGCCGCGCCAGAGAAGGGCGCTGGTCGCGCCATGGGGCTGGATGCCGGGAGCGTCGAAGTAGAGTCGGGCATGCCGGTGGATGGTGGTGCTGGAGGTATTACCACTCGGCGTAGCTGCTCCACCAACGCGCGGATTGGGTCAGACCTACTCATTCTGTCTCGTTGTTATGGTCCGGGCTTCTGTAACAAAGGCGGACTGACACAGAAGGGTAAGTTTCCAAAGATGAGAAACGTTTATTGAAAGCAGACGAGAGCAAGTCAGATGTACGCTGATGCAGGGAAATACTGATTGAATATTAAACTATACTGTCGCGGGGGCAGCGGCGCCGACAGCGTTCTTTCCGGTGTTGCCTGGGGATTAAAATGGAGGAGAAGAGAGTTGAGTCTGGAGTCACTGGAGAATCGGCGAGGGAAGGCACACACCCACACACGCAGCCACGGAGATGCCGATAATGAAGCTTCACGGGAATCACTTCTATGAAGCACAATGAAATTAGGTAAGTAGCAATAGACATATAATTCTTGTCTTACTTGGAGTAGCTTTTCGGTCCACTTTCGTGCATACGAGCCCGGACGTTGACTGCTGTGTGGTGTGTGCTTTTGTGGATTAATCCTGATTGCCATCAGGTGGTTCTAGTCAGTATTCTGGAGATGGGGGGCGTGGTGTCTGCCTTGATTCGGAGCCTGGCCCGATTGTGACACTCTCAGCCAATCAGACCAGTGGAAGGAACAGCTGCACAGTAAATGTCATTTACATGATTTATTAAAAGCCCCTGTGCTGAGGAATTACTTTGAATAAAGAAAGCCATAAAATGACCATTGTGTTAACTATTAGGTATAAAATTTATTCAACTGAAATATAATTAATAGAAAATAAGAAGACTGGAAGACTATCTTATACTTACTGTACATACTGAACATCAAAAAACTGACCAACAGTTTAGCAGAGTTTAATAAAGTGCAGTAACACACTATTTATCCCACAGCAAGAATTTGTCAAATTAAATGATAAAATACACAGAATGGACACACAGGTACGTAGCAGGAAATAAATAATAATAACTAAAATAAAATACAAATTAAAACAATTATACAAGAATAAAACAATAAAAGCACCACAACTGTTCAGATTATAAGGCAAATTATAAAGATTAAACACATCCTCTACAAAATAATCTAATAATACTAATAAAACGTAAGATCAGGAGGGAGGGAATTCCAGAGTTTAGGAGATAAATTCTGGTAAAGACCCCCCAAGGTTAGCCAAAGGCAAAACAAAAATAAAGATTCACACTTACTCAGTCGACTGTGGCAATTAAAAAGTGTTTGGCTTTGTCAAGGTTGGGTGTCCAGTATAATGGGCTTTCAAGGGGCTCAGAATCTCTAACCGCACTAAATGTAACTTTAAATGGATAAAAGTACACTGTAAAAAATCCAACTAGATAAATGTTGAATGGATTAATAGTGTATTGTTGACCCAACTTCTTACATGTTGAGACAACAGTGGGTTCTTGAAAACTTTGGAGACACAGACTGAATAAATAAAAAATATCAAGTTGAGCCAGCAATCTACCTTCATTGATCACGTGATAATAAGACCCCGCCCCTCCCCTCTGCCGGAATGACACTATCAGACTGCACTAAAGAGATGAAGATGGCTGTTTTGTGGACTCTTTATTCTTTTGGGTTCTTATTTATTGAGTATTTATAAAAAAAAAAATTAAAAAATAAAATATGTTTCAGTTAGCCTACAGGTATTTTAAACGGTTACGGTTATATATGTGAGTTCGGCGTGTTTCCGCATATCGTTGTCCTGAGGCATGAGGTGAGCTGAGCTAACGTTAGGTTCACTGTACAGGAGTTAATGTGCTAAACATTCATAACCGTATCTATCTTTATTCCCTGACTTTTCCCCAGCAACAGCGTCCTGCCCTGAAAAATCATATATAAACAGTAATCAGGTTCATTCACTGCATGCAGACTTGTTAATCTTCACTGATGCAGCTTTTCCTCCAGCAGACACTTCACATGTTACGACTTTGTTGTTTTCCCACTCGGAGCTGTCGATGGTCAAAGAGCTGCTCAGTGTGAATTTCTTATTGGCTTGCATTCACGAGCCAACGCACATCAGCAAAACCACCGGCCACCTCGCTGGCCAAACACACTAGAGTGGCTTTTTTAGCCTCCAGCTGTTCACTGGACGGAGGGAGAACGGTCAGAACAGGAGCCGGGAGAGCAGCGTCTGATTCCACACACAGAGGGAGACATTCAGAGAAATTATATTACAGCACTGCTGAGTTCTGATTGCTCAGAAGGTGATGATTAAATGTCTACAACAGCAGATCATGTGACCATTAATGTGCATGTTTTAATATTTTATCCTTTAGTTACAACTCATTCAACGCAACTTGGTTGGAGGACCTTCTACATAATCTGTGATTGATAAACACATTTAGTATGTTTTTTTTTTAAATGAAAACATATTGATACAGAACCTCCACTGAATTGATATTTCATGTTTGAGGGAGTCCATATAAATAAAACTTTCTCTAAAAAATTAATCTGTCATGTTGTACACAAATCAGAAAAGATAAACATAAACAAATAAAGCAATGAACATGACATGAGACCATGTAGTGTGGAGCTCAGAGGTTTTACCAAGTACTGACGATCAGCTTTGTTACTTTGTTGTAATTCATTCATTCAGTGTCCTCACCTGTACTGTCTACCATCAGCACACACTGAGAATCAGTGTCCATTATCTTGAACCACATCCAGGAGAGGAGATCTTCAACTCTGATTATTCCGTTACACATCTGTGAGCAATTCGATTAGAATTCCTCATGTGACCGCTCATCCATGTAGGAAGCAAATCATTGCCATACCATAACATATTACAAGCTCTGTCCTGTGCTGAGTCCTGTGGGTGACCGAAGGTAGATTCTCAGTGTCATACAAAAGTGCAGTGGAATGTCCTATTTGTGCACTTCGTGGAATGTCCTGCTTTGATGCCAGACTGCGTAGGATCTTGGAGCTCATATTGTGATCTCTTGTGTGTCCTCAATTTTGAATGAATCATCAACAGTGTCGCCAGCAACGCACTCCCACCCTCGCTACGTCTAACAAAGACTTGGAGGTGAGAACCAAAAGTCTCAAATTTGGACTCATCAGACCAAAGGACAGTTTTGCACTAATCTAATTAACATTGCTTGTGTTTCTTCAGAATTCTTTTCTGCTTGTTGTTCTTCCGATTGTAGCAGGATGAGCTGTGGCTTCATCATGTGGATTATCTTTGTTAGAGGGATGCCTTGTTCACAAGGGGTTGCACTGTTTTATATATACTGCCATAACCTTGGTTGAAGGACTTCCGGGTCACCTGGTTAGTGTTCTCAGATCATTTTAGCACTAGCCAATCAGCTCGCCTGTGGGCTGCTATAAAGGTGGTGGAAGAGTGCTTTCTCTCACATAGAGCGCCCGCCCCTTTTTGTTGTGTACCTGACTTCTGGTTTGCCACAGGTAAGAATGCTCCTCGCAGTCGCTTAGCTATGCTTATGGACTGTGGTACTCATTCAAATGGTTTTTAGGTTTCCTCTGGACTCGTTAATGGTGAGGTCTTCTCCTACTAATCCTCCTTTGTAGAGTGCACGCGCGCTGTTTAGTGCGCCTGACTTTCACTTTCATATCAGGTATGGATGCTTGTTGCTATCTCTTGTCTATGCTAATGGACAGAGGCAATCGTTTAAATTGGTTTGAAGAGTCATTTTGGGTTCCTCGACAGTGATTTCCCTTACTGCTGACTCTCCTTCGAGTAGAGTGCACATCGCTTCGTTGCACGTCTGATTTCTGCTTTTGTCTCAGAGCGCAAGCCTTTTTGCCTCACGCCGAACTTCCGGTTTTGTTTCAGGTATGAACGCTATATATGTTTTGTCTTGCTCTTTGCTTTGTTTTGCTTCATTGCTTGACTATATTAACTTTGCTTAGCATTAGCTTGGCTTGCCATTGCTTTGTATTAACTCTGCTTCGCATGAATATTGCTTTGCATGAGTACTGCTACTTTTGTTTTATGGGTTTGTTTTTGCTCTACTGTTGGTGGGTAAATATATGCATTATGCCTCACTGCTAGGTTGCATGACTTTTGCTTTGTTGGCGTGTTGCTTTGCCATATTGCTGCTGTGCATGCATTTCTGGCTGAGAACTTGTTTCCAAATTGTAAGTTGTCTCTCTCTCTCTCTCTCTCTCTCCTTTCTATTTTGCTAGTTGTATGTATTTTAATTACATTTCCAAATCTGGTAAAGTTGTGAGCTAAGGTTGGTGGCAGTGTGACGTGTTTGTTTCCCTTTCCCGTGTGCGTGTTGGTCACCCGCTTGTGCCGATTGTCACAGTGAATTGTGTGTGGGGGTGTGATTCACGTGTGTTTGGGGTGACTCTTGCTGGGATATTCTTCCCCTTCTCTCTTCTAGTCTGCCATCCACTGGTAAGCTCCAGCTCCAAGTTGATGATTGTAGATTTTAATGTGCATCATTTTAGTGTAGTAGTTCCTTGATGTTGCAACCATTTTTTACTATTGTTATAAATAAATTTTGAATTACTATATTGTGTATGATTGTCTGTGAGTGAATAAACGTTTGTGTACGAAATCCACGCCTCTTGCCTGTTCAGTGAACGAACCTGGGTGCTTTAGTTAATTTAATAACTAGGGTTGTCTATTTCCTTGGGTGCAATTCCCAAGGTGGCGTAATTGGCTACAGTTGTTAAATCAGGGGATCGGGGGAGTTTGAGCCAGACCCCTTCACCTCGCCACACGAAGTAATGGATTCTTTACTGCAATTCGACCAGGAAGGCCTGACTCAAACAGTGTCCTCTAAAGAGTGGATGTTGAAATATGTCTGCCGCTTGAACTTCGACGAGCATTTATGTGGGAACTAATCTGAGGTGCTAGGATAACAGTGTTGTTGCTATTGTAGACCTATTTGCTCTGTAT
Organism: Clarias fuscus; assembly: GCA_030347435.1. Taxonomy (NCBI): domain Eukaryota; kingdom Metazoa; phylum Chordata; class Actinopteri; order Siluriformes; family Clariidae; genus Clarias; species Clarias fuscus. The sequence continues at coordinate 2,785,910 of CM059212.1, forward strand.
GCAAATTAATTCTGGTTTAATTTCGGCAAAGTCAGGCAGCCTGAACGATGTGATGAGACTCCGTACTAGTTTTTCAAAACACTTCATGACCAATGGAGTGAGTTCTACTGGCTGATAGTCGTTTACGCTGGTGATGCTTGTTTTCTTTGGTAGAGGAACTATGGTAGAAACAGGATGTGATGGCAGACAGTTGAACCATTTGAAAATCTCAGTAAAAGCACTGGCACGCTGATCTGCGCAGTCCTTCAGCACACATCCAGGGACCCCATCAGTTCCTGTGGCTTTTCTTGGATTTATGGCCCTAAGTGTGCACCTTACCTCCTATTCCTCCACTCTGAAGATGGAGCTGCTGTTTTCTTCTGGGTATAGTGTATCTACCCATCCTGACTAGTGTATCTACCCATGCGAGCAAAGATGTTTTGTTCCTCTGCCAGCCATATATCACCTTCAGCTGCTTGTAGATTGGGCCTGTAATTGGTGAGGTGCCGAATACCATCCCACACCTGCTTTGTGTTGTTGCTATCCAGGTGCTCCTCGATCTTTTTTCAATACACTGCCTTGGCCTTCTTAATGCCTTTCTTCAGATTGGCTCAGGCTGCACTGTAAAGAGGTCCATCACTGTTAAAAGCAATGTTCCTCTCTTTTAGCAACCTTTGTACATACTTTGTCATCCAGGGATTCTGTCCTCCAGCTGCTGAGAGGCTCCATCGGACCAGATTTTAATAGTTTTCAGGTTGGCAGGAGGATGCAGGGATTAAAAGCAGGGACAAGTGTTCAGACTGGCTCAGGTGTGGTAATGGTTTAGCTCTGTAGCCCAACTGTTTGAATAAAACACTTGTCTAGTATGTTGTCTAGCAGGACATTTTACAATAAAAGTTGGTCGGAATTTAGGAAGCACTGCGTTCAAATCAACGTGACTAAAGTTTCCAGTTAAAATAAACGCAGCATCAGGATACTTCCTTTGCAGTAAGGTAATACTGCTATGTAAATGACTGAGCACAGTGTTAGCATTAGCATCTGGTGGGATATACACCAGCAGTTAGCATGACCACATTAAACTTCCTGGGAAGGTAAAAAGGCCTGCAATGAATAGTCAGAAACTCTCGGTTAGGAGAGCAGTAACTGGCTAGAGACCCCCTCCTCTGCTCTTACCAGAATCTGTTGTTCTTACAAGAATCTTGGTTCTGTTGTGACGCTGTGCTGTGCTGGCTGCTAATGCAATAGCAGAATCTGGAATGGATGAACAGAGCCATATCTCTGTGATGAAAATGATGCAGCTTCTTGCTATGTTCGCCCAGATGTTATGTAAACGGAAAAATTCTGTTGTAACGCTGCCCCTGACGTAAATCCTATGTTAAGAAGATCTTGCCGATTGTAAACATTATTTGCCCAACAGATTGTGATAAGGCAAGTGATAAGCCACATGTACCCAAACAAATGAAAACGGGAAGATGCGAAAAAAGACCAAAACAAACATGTAAACACTGCACTGAACCGCTGCATTTAAGCATGCCGCCATCTTGGATCGCCGCAATTTTGGATTCCAATCTTTCATTTGAAACTCATGTAGATAAAATTAACAGGATAGCATTCTTTCATCTCAGAAATATTGCTAAGATAAGGAATCTATTGTCACTAAATGATGCAGAAAAATGTCTTTCTGTTTCGTCAAGTACACCAGTAAAAGATCAGTAAAATATTATAGATTCCAATCTTTCATTTGAAGCTCATGTAGATAATATTACCAGGATAGCCTTCTTTCAGCTTCTGTCTTGAGATCAGGGTCAGGTTTGGTTTTCATGGATCTTTCCTTGAAAGGTGCAATGAAATCCAAAATCCCTGGATAGGTGGAGTAGAAGACAGAGATAAAATCCTCCGGGCACAGAAGAGAAGTTAGCTCATCCTGAATGTAAAGACTAGTGTTGATGAATGCAGCAGCAAACTCTCCAGCTTTGGTGGAATGGATGGTGCGGCAGTGGTACACCTTGGGGTGGTTGTTGACTGGGGTGGTTACTGATTTGACAGTAGAAAGGGGAGCAGTAAATTAAAAAATGACAGGGAAGAGGTCCCAAATGCAAATGTAATTAATTTCTGACGGATACTAGAAGTTCATGTGAGATTATGAGGTACATTGTGTGGTCATACTGATGTGTGGGGCCATTAACTGATTGTAGCAGGTCAAAGGACTCTAGTCAAAGGAGACAAAAAACTTTGAAAATCATTAACCAGTTGGCTGGATGAACAACAAACATGTAAGCAATTATCGGCTTACAGCTCACAGACTGCTTTGGAGATTTCCTTGTACGCAGCCCCGTGCCTGGATCCTCACTGGCTGGCAATGCGAAGTGATCTGGGATGGCCATCTTGAACCATTCATAACTGTACTCCTGAAAGTGTACTCCTGAAACCAGAATTATCCACACAGGAGGCCAGGTAGGCTTTTGACGAGTTTGACGAGGATAACTCGATAAGAAGGCAAGAATGTCACAGTTTAACTCTTGACAAGAAACACCTGTGAACTGAAAACTGAAAACCGGGTGACTACCTCATGAATCTGATGAGAGAACGCCACGAGTGTGCCGAGCTGTCATCAAAACTAAATGTAGCTAGTTAGGATAGTCTAAAAAAATAAACCATGTTTTGGTTTATGTACCATTTTTGTTTACTACATGATTGAATACATGTCATTTCATAAGTCTTCCTCACCTGCCCCTATGGGTGAGCTGCAACTGCTCCTGGAACCAGTTTGTATCAGTTACTGATCACATTATGATTATTTTGTGTGTCACTGATCACAAAACTCAGAGGAAACAGAGGTTGTACTGTATCTGTCCTCTTCAATTATGTAGAGTTCAGTGAACATTAAGTGATTTTCCACTTCCAGTGAGTTTGAAGTTCAGGTTTTTGTTGTTTCTCGTGTTGTGTGAAAGCAGAAGTGAGTGTGAGCAGTGAGGAGGTTTTTGTCACGGTGTACATCACTGTGGTACAGCTGAAGAAGTAGAGTCGTCCCTGTGTCCCACAGTAATACACTGCTGAGTCTCCCACCTCCACATTACTGATTATTAACTGATAGTCGATGCTTGATGAGGCTTTAGATGTGAAGCGTGTGGATGAAAAATTGTCTCCGTATTTATCAGGAGCGGAGTGAGAATGATAAAATCTCAACACAAACTCTGGAGCTGCTGGTGGAATCTGTTTATACCAGGAGACAGTGTTGCTTTCATCCTTTGCGATGTTACAGTCCATAGTGACAGAGTTCCCCTTATCTACTGTTATAACTTGAGGCTTTTGCGTCACTACTTTCTGTGAGCTGACCACTGCAACGTAAAGCAACATTGAGAGTCATCATCATTTCATACAGAAGAATTCTAATGAATGAAAAGACGTGAGTGTGAAGAGGAAAGCAGGAGCAGGAATCTTTACCTGCCAGAGCAGGGAGCAGAGCGCAGACGGTGAGCAGCATGATGTCAGTCTGATCAGCAGAGTGATGAACAGAGCCAAGCCAGCTTTCATAAAGCATCAGAGGCGGGACCTGGATCTGCTCTCAGCCAATCAGACCAGTGGAAGGAACAGCTGCACATGATTTAAAAGCAGCTGTGCTGAACAATTACTATTATGTGAAAATTAATTTTAAACTAAATATTAAGACTAGAAAATAAATACCTGTTTGTCATACAATCCTGCTCTAATTCCACCTAAATTAATTCTCTAGGTAAGAACAAGGTACTGACACTTAGTGATATAAATGAATAGGCTGGATTAAGCACACTAAAACACAATTTCAGCTTATTGTCTGTACAGCTTATGTTTAACTGTATATGTACTACTGAGTCTCTGTATAAATGTGACTCTAAAGTCAGTTTTATCTAATAATTAGGACAAAAATAATCTATATATTTATAAATTCATATAATTTTTTATTAAACAGCCTAACATTTCAATGAGCCCTTTTAAAGTTTCTGTATAGTCATATACAAACTTTTATATTTGTATGTATAAATATAAAAGTATTTATGTAAGGACTTATATATTTATCTATTTATTTTTTATCTACGAGGTGAAGCTTCTTATTTACATGGAGCTAAAATTACACACTGCAGATCAGCAGGTGTTTCCTGATTGTTCCTTCATCCATGATGTGTCACCACACCAAGCTGAAACCATTCTTTGATTAACAACTGTAGAAAAAAACTGAATTCAAGTTGTTGATATGTTTTTATTTTGTAAACAAATCTTTATTCAGCATTCACAGAAGGAGTCTCCAGTGTGAGTGCTTTGCAAGAGTCAGTGACAAACCTTAACGTTTTACACCAGTGTGTTACTGTTACTTCTGCAAATGTGTTGTGGTGACAGATCTATAAAGTTTCCTTAAACCCTTTTTAACATCATGAAAGACTTACTGATACAGTTTTCTTTTTTCAGAATTGCAGTTTTATTGAAGTTCTTTTTGATTACATGAAATATTTTTATAGTTCTTCTTTCTCCACAGATTTATCTAAAACATCTGTAAACGTCTGTTAAAAAATGGACACGTAAAAACAGTAATCATGTTCATTCACTGCATGCAGACTTGCTAATCTTCACCGATGCAGCTTTTCCTCCAGCAGACACTTCACATGTTACGACTTTGTTGTTTTCCCACTCGGAGCTGTCGATGGTCAAAGAGCTGCTCAGTGTGAATTTCTTATTGGCTTGCTGCAGTGCAGAGCCGGTGATGACTCCACTGGTGACCGAGTTCCCGTTCACGAGCCAACGCACATCAGCAAAACCACCGGCCACCTCGCTGGCCAAACACACTAGAGTGGCTTTTTTAGACTCCAGCTGTTCACTGGACGGAGGGAGAACGGTCAGAACAGGAGCCGGGAGAGCAGCGTCTGATTCCACACACAGAGGGAGACATTCATTACACCAAATAACACTATTCTAATATGTGGATAGGTAATACATGTTTAAAAATAATTTAAGCATTTCCGTAAAAAAAAAAAAAAAACATCTGTCTTTATAACATACTATCAGAAAAATGTAAACACTAGAATATATTTAAAAATGGTATTTGAACAGATCCATAAAAAGCTCAGAATTGTTAAATAATATCAATAAAAGTCAACCATGTACAGTGCATCTGGAAAGTTTTCACAGCGCTTCACTTTTTCCACATTTTGCTATTAAAGCGTTTTTTTTTTATTGATTAAATCCTGTCGCGGACGTCTACAGAGCTATTTCTTAGACTTCATGTCTTGGTTTGTACTCAACATGCACTGTTACCTGTGGGACCTTATATAGACAAGTGTGTGTCTTTCCAAATCATGTCCAATCAACTCCATTTACCACAGGTGGACTCTAATCGAGTTGTAGAGACATTTAAAGGAAGGTCAGTGGAACCAGGAAGCACCTGAGCTCAATTTTGAGTGTCATGGCAAAGGCTGTGAATACTTATGTACATGTGATTTCTTTCTGTTTTTATTTTAAATTAATTTGCAAATATTTCAAATAAACCTACAGTAAGGCTGTAACATAGCAAATGTGAAGAAAAAAAATGTAACATGCACCGTAACATGTACACATTATTAAATGCTAAGGAACACAGAAGAAGACCCAAGTAAAATGTGTTTTTAAAAAGAAATTAAACTGGATGAAGAAATAAACCTGACACTAGAACATACAGTGTGAATGTGATACAGTGTAGAAGTCTGTTGTTCATACACACATGGACAAAATTGTTGGTACCCTTCGGTCAATGAAAGAATAACTCACAATAGTCACATAAATAACTTTAGTCTGACAAAAGTAATACTTTTAAAAAATTCTATGAATGTTAACCAATGAAAGTCAGGCATTGCTTTTCAACCGTGCTTCAACAGAATTATTTAAAAACATAAACTCATGGAACAGGCCTGGACAAAAATGATGGTACCCCTAAAAAATACTGAAAATAATGTGACCAAAGGGACATGTTAATTCAAGGTGTGTCCACTAATTAGCATCACAGGTGTCTACAATCTTGTAATCAGTCAGTGGGCCTATATATAGGGCTCCAGGTAGTCACTGTGTTGTTTGGTGACATGGTATGTACCACACTCAACATGGACCAGAGGAAGCGAAGGAAAGAGTTGTCTCAGGAGATTCGAAAGAAAATTATAGACAAGCATGTTAAAGGTAAAGGCTATAAGACCATTTCCAAGCAGCTAGATGTTCCTGTGACTATAGTTGCACATATTATTCAGGAATTTAAGATCCATGGGACTGTAGCCAACCTCCCTGGACGTGGCCGCAGGAGGAAAATTGATGACAAATCAAACAGAGGGATAATCCGAATGGTCACAAAAGAGCCCAGAAAGACTTCTAAAGAGATCCAAGGTGAACTTCATGCTCAAGGAACATCAGTGTCAGATCGCACCATCCGTCGTTGTTTGAGCCAAAGTGGACTACATGGGAGACGACCAAGGAGGACACCATTGTTGAAAACAAATCATAAAAAAGCCAGACTGGAATATGCCGAACTACATGTTGACAAGCCACAAAGCTTCTGGGAGAATGTCCTATGGACAGATGAGACAAAAATGGAACTTTTGCCAAGGCACATCAGCTCTATGTTCACAGACGGAAAAATTAAGCATATGAAGAAAAGAACACTGTCCCTACTGTGAGACATGGAGGAGGCTCTGTTATGTTCTGGGGCTGCTTTGCTGCATCTGGCACAGGGTGTCTTGAATCTGTGCAGGGTACAATGAAATCTCAAGACTATCAAGGGATTCTAGCAAGAAATGTGCTGGCCAGTGTCAGAAAGCTGGGTCTCAGTCGCAGGTCATGGGTCTTGCAACAGGACAATGACCCAAAACACACAGCTAAAAACACCCAAGAATGGCTAAGAGGAAAACATTGGACTATTCTAAAGTGGCCTTCTATGAGCCCTGACCTCAATCCTATTGAACATCTTTGGAAGGAGCTGAAACATGCTGTCTGGAAAAGGCACCCTTCAAACCGGAAACAACTGGAGCAGCTTGCTCAGGAGGAGTGGGCCAAAATACCTGCAGAGAGGTGCAGAAGTCTCATTGACAGTTACAGGAATCGTTTGATTGCAGTGATTGCCTCAAAAGGTTGTGCAACAAACTATTAAGTTAGGGGTACCATCATTTTTGTCCAGGCCTGTTCCATGAGTTCATTTTTTAAAAATAATTCCGTTGAAGCATGGTTGAAAAGCAATGTTTGACTTTCATTGGTTAACATTCATAGAATTCTTATTTATTATTACTTTTGTCAGATTAAAGTTATTTCTGTGACCATTGTGAGTTTTTCTTTCATTGACCAAAGGGTACCAACAATTTTGTCCATGTGTGTATAAAGAGCTGAGAAGTTTTACTTACCGCTGACAATCAGCTTTGTTCCTTGGCCGAATACCACAGTGATTCATTCAGTGTCCTCACCTGTACAAAAACCTCCTCAGATACAGAAGTGAAAGCAGAAGAACTGAAACGTCCTCCAGACTCCAGAGCTCTCTCTTCTACTGTCTATCATCAGCACACACTCCTTTAATAAGATAAGATAAGATCTTAATGAGATGGGGTGTCCAAACTTTTGCTCTGTACTGTATATATACTGTATATGTATATATATATATTGCACAATTAGTGGTTTTGCATGTGATAGTTATTGTGATAATAATATTGCACAATGTATTAGGGCATAATAAAGTTCTGTTGATTATTGATTCAGCTCCCAAATGAAGGGGGAAGAGTTAGAGAGTTTGATTGTCACTGATGTCCTGTGGCGTTTAGTTTTAGACTTTGGTAGCTGAACGTGCTCCTGCATGACATCAGTGACCCGTGGAGGGGATGTGATGTATTGTCCATGATACTGAGAAGTTTATGCATCAAGCATGCATCAAGAAGTTCAAGCATCCTCCTCTCAGAATCCTCAACTAGAGACTCCAGCTCTACTCCAATGTTAGAGCCCGCTTTTCTGATGAGCTTGTTAAGTCTGTTGGTAGCTGATTTTAATCTGCTACCCTAGCAGACTACAGCAGAGAAGATAATCCTGTAGACCACAGAATGGTAGAACATCTGAAGCATGGTTCTGCATACATTAAAAGACCTGAGTCTCCTGAGAAAGTACAGGAGACTCTGACCTTTTTTGTACACAGCATCAGTGTTCTTTGACCAGTCCAGTTTATTGTCAATGTGAACACCCAGGCATTTGTAGCTGTCCACAATGTCCACCTCACTGCCCATGATGTTGATGGGGTAAGGGATAGTCTTATATTAGTTTTTAAAACATTGAGCTGATTTAGTCCACACCACTCCACAAAACTGTCTACCACACTTCTGTACTCAGTCTCTTGGCCTCCCCTGATACCGCCCACTACAGCAGAATCATCTGAGAACTTCTGCAGATGGCAAAACTGTGAGAGGTGTCTGAAGTCTGAGGTGTAGAGTGTAAACAGAAAGGGAGATAGGACTGTCCCTTGAGGGGCCCCTGTGCTGCTCACAATAGTGTCTGTAGTGATGTTCTGTAGCCTCACATATTGTGGACGATCTGTGAGATAGTTCATAATCCAGGTCACAAGGGAAACATCCACCCACATGTCCAGTAGCTTATTACTGAGTAGCTCAGGTCTGATTGTGTTGAACACACTGGAGAAATAAAAAAACATGACTCTCACAGTGTTCCCTGACTCCTCGAGGTATGTATATGCTCTGTTAAGCAAATAGATGATGACATCCTCCACACCAATGCGGGGCTGATAGGCGAACTGCAGGGGGTCCTGGTATGGTTGTCCGATTGTCTGGATGTGCTTAAGGACCAGTCTTTCCAGGGACTTCATGAAATGTGAGGTCAGAATAACAGGCCTGTCGTCACTGTTTGTCTTTTGGTGTTTATTCTTAGGCACAGGAACAAGGCATGATGTCTTCCACAGGTCTGGTACAGTCATTATGCTCGGGCTCAGATTGAAGATGTGCTGAAACACTCCACAGAACTGAGTAGCACAACGTCAGAGAACCCTAGGACTGAGTCCATCTGGACCAGTGGCCTTGTCTGGTCGTAAGTAATCACTTGAACTCTCCCCTCACATCCTCTGTGGTGAAGTGTATCGGAGACAATGTAGAAGATGGCACTGAGGGTAAAGGGTTCAGCAGTGTCGAGGGGGTAGGGCTGGTTGTGGACATGTATTGTAGTGGTTGGGGGGGGGTGGGGGTGATGGGGCATTGCAGGTAGGTGGATGGTTGAGGTCCTGAGAGCTGGCTAAGTCACTGATGGTATTTGTGATGCTTTGGTGAGGTACAATAGGGTAGATGTCTGATCAAATCTGTTAAAAAACATATTTGGGAAACACTTCACTGTCTCAGTGGGGATTACACTGTCCAAGTAGAAATTAACATAGCCTGTGATTCAGGTAGTAAGTCCATTAACATCCTCCGGGTGCGAATTACAGAGAGCATCCCAGTCTGTCACCTCAAAACAGCTCTGTAGAGTCTCCATAGCTTCCTTTGACCATCTACGTACTTCTCTTGTGGTCACAGGCTGCTGCCAACTGCAGCTATGGTTAAGGTAAACCACATCGTGATCTGATTTACCCAGAGGGGGGAGGAGGGGCTATGGAGCTGTATGCCTCTTTGACATTAGCATACAATAAGTTCAAGGTTTTATTTCCTCTTTTATTGCAGTTCACAAACTGTTTATATGTGGTTATTGTAGAATCCAGTGTGACATGATTAAAGTCGCCAGAGAGAAGACGCCATGAAGGCACAGGGATGCAGTGTCTGTAGGCTCGCTGTCGCGGAATTGATGACGTGAGCAGCCCGCACCGCATCAGCGAAAGGAGGAATGTAAACATTGATGATAATGGCATGTGAAAACTCTCTCGGCAAATAGTATGGACAAAGACTTCCTGCTAACAGTTCGATATCCGGGCTGCACAGACTTTCCTTCCCCGTAATGTGTCCATGGTTGCACCACTTGTTGTTGATATAGATCGCGCCACTCCCTCCCTTCATCTTGCCGCTCGCAGTGTCGTTCCTGTCCACCCGCACAACCTGAAATCCAGGGAGGCTTACAATAGAGTCTGGTATTTTCTCATACAGCCATGTTTCCGTGAAGCACATAACGATGATTCTCTAAACACCCTTTCATTCTTTGTAAGTGATGTAAGTTCATCCATCTTATTACCCAGTGATCTTACGTTTCCCACAACGATAGACGGAAGATATGGTTTGAACCTCCTCTTCCGTAGTCGTCACATTTTCCCCGCTGTGCATCCCCCAATATTTTCTTCTCAGTTCTTTTGGAATTTCAGGAGATTGTCCATGCATTTCGCTATGCTGGAGACTGAACAGCTGATCCCTAGTGTAAACAATAGTGGCTTGTCGCGTCTCCGCCATGATGATACTCCGGCATGATAAAAGTTATGCAAAAGCCATAATAACAAAAAAGAATGTATAAAAAATCTACAACGTTACACCTAGTGTATGATTACAAACGGAATTGTAGCAACAAGCGCAAAAAAAGCGACTTAAGATACTTTAAAAGCAGAAAAAAAAACAACCAAACCATACGGAACAGCTCTGGAAGGCAGCCACCCGTGGCAGCACCAAAAGTAATGACCCACTCCACTCTTAACATCCCATTCCAGTGTCACTGAATCACAATTCTGTCTCATACACTGTTCTGTTCACACGTCCTGTTAATATAATTTTCACTCACTATTAAATCTTTACTGGAGAATCAATAGCATGAACAGGTGACAATGTACATGCAGACAATCTTCAGCTCTTATCATTCACTATCACACACTGAGGATCTCCTCATGGATCTGGTGTGCAGCAGTTGGCAGTTTGTATCTACACTATCACAGTGTTTTTGAACTGTCCATAATTACACCGATCTCAGGAAATCTTTGGGAAATCTCATTTATGTAGATCAGCTGATCATACTGAGTTTGTTGAAGCCAAAGAACTGACCTGGGACCAGAGAACCATAAACCATCTGTGTCTGTTTTCAGGAATCTGGAATAAATGCTTGTACCATGTCTTTGATCTTCAACTGTGAATAATTCAGTGTGTCACAACATCAAGTGAGTTTACATTTTAGTTTCAATGATTTGAGAGTCAGGATTTTGTTGTTTCTCGTGTTGTGTGAAAGCAGAAGTGAGTGTGAGCAGTGAGAAGGTTTTTGTCACGGTGTACATCACTGTGATACGTACTCACTAGCAGAGCTGTCCCATGTCTGACAGTAATACACTGCTGAGTCTCCAACCTCCACATTACTGATTACCAGCTTACAGTCAGATGCTGATGAACATGTTGATTTAAATTTAGAAGATGAGAAACCAGATCCATATTCAGGAGAGCTCCAGCTTTGATAATTTCTCAACACATACTGAGGAACTCCTCCAGGAACCTGTTTGTACCAGCGTGCAGCACTATTAGTAACCGTCCCCAGATTACAGTCCATGGTGGCCGTCTGTCCTTGAGTCAGTGTGAGAACAGGAGGCTTCTGCGTCACCACAGTCACACCACTGACACCTGGAATAAAAACAGCACACATGTTACATCACTTCATGCTCACATTAGATGGAGCCCAAATGCTGACGAGCTCCAGAGTTGTGAAATCTTACATGAGAGAGCAGTGAAGAGAGAGCAGAGCGCCGGCAGCATGGTGTCCGTGTGTGATGAGACTCTCGTGCTGAGTGAAGAGACGAGCAGCGTGAGGAGCAGATAAAGGAGAGACGGCAGGGACGTGCTATAAGAGAGACAGGAGGAGGGACAGAGGGAGGAGACACTCAACAACACACACCACAGCTGATGATCTCCACAGTGGTGAACTAAATACTGAACACACACTGCACTGTCATTATTAACACACCATCAACACACTAATTTATATAAACATTCTCTTTAATTGATATTAAAGTACATGTTGACCTGATTTCTGTCAGCAAAATGCAGAATGTGTCACACCACATTTAAAAAATATAATAATTTGCTTAAAGCTAAAATGTGAGTGTGAGGACAAGCAGGTGTATCCTGAGTGTGTTTCTCTTTCTATGACATATGATGAGTCAGTGCTAATCTATAGACAGGACCATACAGATGAGTGTATTAACTGGAGGATGGACTGATGCTGTTCTGGATAACCACTTCAGTCTCTCTGACTCTTCAACATGTTCTGGTAAATAAAATACAACACACTTTCTCATGTGCTGCATTCGGTAAAAACATGCCAGACACACTAAAGGGGTTAATACGAAGTAATGACCTTTTTAAATAAATACAATCAAAATTTTACCAAAAGCATCACACATATTTGAACTCAATCCTCATCGTCCAAACATAGGTACACTGATGACGTACTGCACAAGATTTAAATGAAGCCGTATCACATGCTTTTTCTTAGCCTAATCATGCTAGGATATTCAAACTCCTGCTTATGCAACATTAGAGCACAGTTTCAGCTAATTATTATTTACAAAACCCCTGGGCTGTACTTTGAACTTCTTGCTATTTGTGGATTTTTTCTCAAACCTGGTGTAACGGATTCGACCCTACAGTCTGTGCAGGGGCAGCACCATAAAGCACGGACACGGGGCGAGGTCTTACAGGAAAAAGGGTAATTTATTTAGGAAAAAATGGGGAAGGAAAGGATTAAAGGAGGGAGGAGGGAAAGAAAGGGTAGGAAGGAATGTGCATGTGCAGCCCTGGTTGGCAGTGCCCCGCTGGCATGTGGGCACAGGCTGGTGAGCAGTGGACAGAGTGGTAGCGTGGGCCCGCGTGGACAGCAGCTCCTGCCTCCACCTGCTCGCGCTGACTCTGCTCTTTCGGAGGATCACCGGACCGGCCGCTTCCAGCTCTCTCTGTGGACGCGGCCTCAGTCAGGGGTCCACTCTGACGTCCGGCGGCTGGGCGGCTTTCCCCGGCTGGGAACAAGGGCCGTGACGTGAACCTCCTTGCGGCCTTTTCCTCTTCGGCGGCAGGGTCACCATAATCCGGCTCCATATGAGCTGAAGAGCCGCAGGAGTGTTAGGATTATCACTGTTCACTGTTTTATCTGATTGTTAAAAAAAATAAATGACCTTTTAAAACTGAGTGTTTGTAGAAATGTGAATCTCAAATAACAGTTTTTAGTTATATACAGTACAAATCTATATTTCTATTTAACACCGTAACAATTAAGTTAATCCTTTAATTGTGTATATAATTGTACTATTGATTTATTGATCTCTAAATGCACTGATCTCTGATTGAGTCATGTGATTTAAGATGTTACTATTTACAAGGAGAAGCTCCTCATTTACATGGAGACTAAAATTACACACTGCAGGTCAGCAGGTGTTTCCTGAGAGTTTCTCCATCCATGAGGTGTGACGTGTCTGTGTGTGTGTGTGTGAGAGAGAGAGAGAGGACGAGGTGTGAAATTTGGACTCACACACTTTAATATGTGCTGCATTTGATAGAGAAATGTACGACTAGATATGGTGAAGTGTTTCCTTTAAAACAAACAAAAACATTCTTTGATAGATTTGCAGTTTTATTAAAATTCTTTTTGATTACATGCAGGAGGTGATATTCTTTCTTTCTCTATAGATTCATCTAAAACATCTATGAAATTCTGTTGAATAATTCATATATAAACAGTAATCATGTTCATTCACTGCATGCAGACTTGTTAATCTTCACCGATGCAGCTTTTCCTCCAGCAGACACTTCACATGTTATGACTTTGTTGTTTTCCCACTCGGAGCTGTCGATGGTCAAAGAGCTGCTCAGTGTGAATTTCTTATTGGCTTGCTGCAGTGCAGAGCCGGTGATGACTCCACTGGTGACCGAGTTCCCGTTCACGAGCCAACGCACATCAGCAAAACCACCGGCCACCTCGCTGGCCAAACACACTAGAGTGGCTTTTTTAGCCTCCAGCTGTTCACTGGACGGAGGGAGAACGGTCAGAACAGGAGCCGGGAGAGCAGCGTCTGATTCCACACACAGAGGGAGACGTTCATTACACCAAATAACACTATTCTAATATGTGGATAGGTAATACATGTTTAAAAATAATTTAAGCATTTCCGTAAAAAAAATACATCTGTCTTTATGACAGACTATTAGAAAAATGTAAACACTAGAATATATTTAAAAATTGCATTTGAACAGATCCATAAAAAGCTCAGAATTGTTAAATAATATTAATAAAAGTCAACCATGTACAGTGCATCTGGAAAGTTTCCACAGCGCTTCACTTTTTCCACATTTAGCTATTTTTTATTGATTAAATCCTGTCGCGGACGTCTACAGACCAATTTCTTAGACTTCATGTCTTGGTTTGTACTCAACATGCACTGTTACCTGTGGGACCTTATATAGACAAGTGTGTGTCTTTCCAAATCATGTCCAATCAACTCCATTTACCACAGGTGGACTCTAATCGAGTTGTAGAGACATTTAAAGGAAGGTCAGTGGAACCAGGAAGCACCTGAGCTCAATTTTGAGTGTCATGGCAAAGGCTGTGAATACTTATGTACATGTGATTTCTTTCTGTTTTTATTTTAAAGTAATTTGCAAAGATTTCAAACAAACCTACAGTAAGGCTGTAACATAGCAAATGTGAAGAAGAAAAAAAATGGATGCACCGTTACATTATTAAATGCTAAGGAACACAGAAGAAGACCCAAGTAAAATGTGTTTAAAAAGATTTCAACTGGATGAAGAAATAAACCTGACACTAGAACATACAGTGTGAATGTGGTACAATGTAGAAGTCTAGTGTTCATATAAAGAGCTGAGAAGTTTTACTTACCGCTGACGATCAGCTTTGTTCCTTGGCCGAATACCACAGTGATTCATTCAGTGTCCTCACCCGTACAAAAACCTCCTCAGATACAGAAGTGAAAGCAGAAGAACTGAAACGTCCTCCAGACTTCAGAGAGCTCCCTCTTCTACTGTCTACCATCAGCACACACTCCTTTAAGATAAGATAAGATAAGATAAGATAAGATAAGTCTTTATTAATCCCGAAGGAAATTGTTTCTCCAGCGGCTGCATATTCAAAGGATACAAATACAATAGGATAAGAAGAAAATTAGAAAACAGAATAAAACTATAATACAATATTCTATAATTTCAAAAAATAGATATAAATTGAATAAAGATATATAGAAAAACTACAAAAAAAACTACTGATTGTACAGAAAGGTGCAGAATTGTCTCTTTTGTGTCTTGTACATGTATGTTATTGCACACAGAATATATATTGAACATAATATTTGATATTGCATGTAGAATTGTAATGATATTGCACACCATATATATGTTTATGTACAGTACAGACCAAAAGTTTGGACACGCCTTCTCATTCAAAGAGGTTGAATTTGTATTATGGCAAGAAAAAAGCAGCTAAGCAAAGAAAAACGAGCGGCCGTCATTACTTTAAGAAATGAAGATCAGTCAGTCCGAAAAATTGGGAAAACTGTGCACGTGCCCCCAAGTGCAGTCATAAAAAGCATCAAGCGCTTCAAAGAAACTGGCTGACATGCGGACCGCCCCAGGAAAGGAAGACCGAGAGTCACCTCTGCTGCGGAGGATAAGTTCATCCGAGTCACCAGCCTCAGAAATCGCAGGTTAACAGCAGCTCAGATCAGAGAGCAGGTCAATGCCACACAGAGTTCTAGCAGCAGACACATCTCTAGAACAACTGTTAAGAGGAGACTGTGTGAATCGTCTCGGGTTACTTGGCTGTAACCCTGTTCCCTGATAAAGCGGGAACGAGATGCTGCGTGAAAACGCTATGTGAACATCTCTTTGTTTCCGGTTGTGAAGCCTGTGCATGTCAAAACCGCCGAATACCTCGGCTTATAACCTCTGCCAGGCATGACGTCACCGAACAAGGTGCACCTGCAGGTTATAAATAGGAGTGAACCGGAAACATCCTCAGGTCAATTTTGTCTGAAGGACGTCCAGGCACGCCAGCAGTGCGGCATCGGAACGCAGCATCTCGTTTCCGCTTTATCAGGGAACAGGGTTACAGCCAAGTAACCCGAGACGTTCCCTTTCAAAAGCTACACTCGATGCTGCGTGAAAACGCTATGGGAACGAGAATACCAACGCCGCCGCACTGCAAGTGTCTGGACCCCCAGGTTGTGTAGCGTGTGCGCACAAATCCGAGGAGGTCTCAGACCTAGCTCTGGGATGCTGACTCAAGGATTCGCGAACCCGGAGTGGCATTGACATCCAGACTATAAAATCTAACAAACGTTTGTGGAGAGGACCAGCCCGCCCCATCACACACCTGCTGCAGAGCTGCAAAGAGCTGCTCTGACTTACGCCACTGGCTAGTGCGGTGGATGATGATTCTTCTACATCCAAAGTATACCACAAGGAATAAAACTGCTTGATTCAGTGTAAGGACTGTAAGATCATGGCCTGAAGATGCTATCCCTAGGCTTCAGGACTGCTTCTCCTGGTGAAGTGGTGAAGGGTTTTAGCTGAGAAGTATGGAATACTGGGTGGATCCGGAGCGCCGCAGGCAGCTGGAGCCGGTAGGTGACGGGGTTGATTCGGAGGGTGATGCGGTATGGACTGATGAAGCAAGGTGATCATTTCCTGGATTCTGTCTGCAGATGTAGATTTTTTGTAGAGAGCCATACCGTGTCACCTACGTGGTACAATCGCCCCGGTGGGTGTCGACGGTGGTGCTGAGTGATGTAGCGGGTGTTGGCGCGTTTGATGGCAAGGTTTGCTTGGTTCCATAGCCGTCGACACCGACGGACCAACTGTTGGGCTGACGATACTTCAACCTCCGGTTCTTGGTGGTCGAACATCGGAGGCTGGAAGCCGTGGCATGCCTCAAATGGGCTTAAGCCGGTGGCGGATGAAACGTGGAGGTTGTGTGATAGTTCAGCCCAGATGAGGTAGCGAGCCCAGGAGCACTGACGGTCGGCGACAAAGCACCTCAGGTAGCGCTCCAGTTGTTGGTTGGTCCGTTCCGTCTGACCGTGGTGACAGTCTGTGGTGGTAGCCAGAGGACAGACTACAGGTGGAATGGATCAGACGGCAGAAGGCCTTCCAGAACCGTGAGGTGAACTGAGGCCGGCTGTCCGAGACGATGTCCTTTGGGAACCCATGCAGGCGGACTACATGTTCTAATATCAGCTCGGCTGTTTTCTTAGCTGACGGGAGCCCGGGGAGGGCCACCAGGTGCACAGCTTTGGAGAACCGGTCGACGATGGTGAGGATGGTGTTCTTTCCTTCGGAAACCGGCCTGCCCGTGATGAAGTCGACGGCAATGTGTGTCCAGGGCCGACGGGGAACAGGAAGTGGTTGAAGCTCGCCCGGAGATGGTTGATTTACATCCTTGGCCCTGGCACACACTGGGCACGCCTGGACGAACTCGTAAACATCCTTGCTCATGGTGGGCCACCAGAAGGCGCGCTGTATGAATTGAAGGGTGATGGTTCTCTAAACACCCTTTCATTCTTTGTAAGTGCTGTAAGTTCGTCCATCTTACTAGCCAGTGATCTTACGTTTCCCACAACGATAGATGGAAGATCCTCTTCCGTAGTCGTAGCATTTTCCCAATATTTTCTTCTCAGTTCTTTTGGAATTTCAGGAGATTGTCCATGCATTTCGCTATGCTGGAGACTCAACAGCTGATCCCTAGGGTAAAAAATGGTGGCTTGTCGCGTTTCCGCCATGACGATACTCCGGCATGATAAAAGTTATGCAAAAGCCATAATGACAAAAAAGAATGTATAAAAAATCTACAACGTTACACCTAGTGTACAATTACAAACGGAATTGTAGCAACAAGTGCAAAAAAAGTGACTTAAGATACTTTAAAAACCAAAAAAAAAACAACCGAACCATACAGAACAGCTCTGGAAGGCAGCCACCCGTGGCAGGGCCAGAAGTAATGTCTCACTCCACTCTTAACATCCCATTCCAGTGTCACTGACTCACAATTCTGTCTCATACACTGTTCTGTTCATACGTCCTGTTAATAGAATTTGCCCTCACTATTAAATCTTTACTGGAGAATCAAAAGCTTGAACAGGTGACAATGTACATGCAGACAATCTTCAGCTCTTATCATTCACTATCACACACTGAGGATCTCCTCATGGATCTGGTGTGCAGCAGTTGGCAGTTTGTATCTACACTATCACATTGTTTTTGAACTGTCCATAATTACACCGATCTCAGGAAATCTTTGGGAAATCTCATTTATGTAGATCAGCTGATCATACTGAGTTTGTTAAAGCCAAAGAACTGACCTGGGACCAGAGAACCATAAACCATCTGTGTCTGTTTTCAGGAATCTGGAATAAATGCTTGTACCATGTCTTTGATCTTCAACTGTAAATAATTCAGTGTGTCTTCAGTGAACAGCAAGTGAGTTTACATTTTAGTTTCAATGATATGAGATTCAGGTTTTTGTTATTTCTCGTGTTGTCTGAAAGCAGAAGTGAGTGTGAGCAGTGAGGAGGTTTTTGTCATGGTGTACATCACTGTGATACATTCTCTCTAGCAGAGCTGTCCCATGTCTTACAGTAATACACTGCTGAGTCTCCCACCTCCACATAATTAATGACCACATTACAGTCAGATGCTGATGAACATGTTGATTTAAATTTAGGAGATGAGAAACCAGATCCATATTCAGGAGAGCTCCAGCTTTGATGATTACTTAACACATACTGAGGAACTCCTCCAGGAACCTGTTTGTACCAGCGTGCATCGCTATCAGTAACAGACCCCAGATTACAGTCCATGGTGGCCGTCTGTCCTCGAGTCAGTGTGAGAACAGGAGGCCTCTGCGTCACCACAGTCACACCACTGACACCTGGAATAAAAACAGCACACATGTTACATCACTTCATGCTCACATTCGATGGAGCCCAAATGCTGATGAGCTCCAGAGTTGTGAAATCTTACATGAGAGAGCAGTGAAGAGAGAGCAGAGCGCCGGCAGCATGGTGTCCGTGTGTGATGAGACTCTCGTGCTGAGTGAAGAGACGAGCAGCATGAGGAGCAGATAAAGGAGAGACTGCAGGGACGTGCTATAAGAGAGACAGGAGGAGGGACAGGGGGAGGAGACTCGGGACAACACACACCACAGCTGATGATCTCCACAGTGGTGAACACACATGGCACTGTAATTATTAACACACCATCAACACTCAAATTTATATAAACATCCTCTTCAATTGATATTAAAGTACATGTTGACCTGATTTTTGTCAGCAAGATGCAGAATGTGTCACACCACATTTAAAAATATAATAATTTGCCTAAAGTTAAAATGTGAGTGTGAGGACAAGCAGGTGTATCCTTAGTGTGTATAGTAAGCTATAGACAGGACCATACAGATGAGTGTATTAACTGAACTGGAGGCTGGACTGATGCTGTTCTGGATAACCACTTCAGTCTCTCTGACTCTTCAACGTGTTGAAATAAAATACAAAAAACATGCCAGACACACTAAAGGGGTTAATATGAAATAATGACCTTTTTATTGAATACAATCAAAATTTTACCAAAAACGTCACATATTTGAACAAAATCCTCATCGTCTGAATGAAGTTACACTGATGATGTACTGCACAAGATTTAAATGAAGCCGTATCACATGCTTTTTCTCAGTCTAATCATGCTAGGATATTGAAACTCCTGCTGTTTCCTTGCTGGAGACTTTAATATTCATTTTGAGAATCCAGAAGATCTTCTGAGAACAGCATTTATGTCCATACTGGACTCAGTAGGAGTAAATCAGTGTGTTGTAGGACCAACTCATAAAGCAGATCACACTTTAAATTTAATATTATCCTTCTGATTAAGTATAGGAAATATAGTGACTTTTCCACAGTCCACATATATCTCAGATAACTTGAATCACTGTCTGACTCCTCAGAACTCGATCAGGTGACTGAATGTCAATATTGTGTTATACGTCAGATAATATAGCTCCAGTTAAAAGAAAATAATTAGTGAGTAATAATCTAATCTCTGGTATAGCCATCACACGCACTTTAAAACAGACCGAAAATTTGAAATTTACAAAGACGATGTGGTGACTGTGGACAGTTCAACTTTACCATGAAGCGGTTCTGGCCTCAGCTAATGCAGTTCTCTGGGGACTTTTGACTGCAGCCGCTCAATAGTTCAGATGTTCCAATAGTAGATTGGAATTTCCTACAGCTTGTACCTGATCCTCCAATAACATACATGGACTCTATACACACGTGGACAAAATTGTTGGTACCCTTCTGTCAATGAAAGAAAAACTCACAATGGTCACAGAAATAACTTTAATCTGACAAAAGTAATAATAAATAAGAATTCTATGAATGTTAACCAATGAAAGTCAGACATTGCTTTTCAACCATGCTTCAACGGAATTATAAAAAAAAATGAACTCATTGAAGTTCATGGAACAGGCCTGGACAAAAATGATGGTACCCCTAACTTAATAGTTTGTTGCACAACCTTTTGAGTCAATCACTGCAATCAAACGATTCCTGTACCTGTCAATGAGACTTCTGCACCTCTCTGCAGGTATTTTGGCCCACTCCTCATGAGCAAGCTGCTCCAGTTGTTTCCGGTTTGAAGGGCGCCTTTTCCAGACAGCATGTTTCAGCTCCTTCCAAAGATGCTCAATAGGATTGAGGTCAGGGCTCATAGAAGGCCACTTTAGAATAGTCCAATGTTTTCCTCTTAGCCATTCTTAGGTGTTTTTAGCTGTGTGTTTTGGGTCATTGTCCTGTTGCAAGACCCATGACCTGCGACTGAGACCCAGCTTTCTGACACTGGCCAACACATTTCTCTCTAGAATCCCTTGATAGTCTTGAGATTTCATTGTACCCTGCACAGATTCAAGACACCCTGTGCCAGATGCAGCAAAGCAGCCCCAGAACATAACAGAGCCTCCTCCATGTTTCACAGTAGGGACAGTGTTCTTTTCTTGATATGCTTCATTTTTCCGTCTGTGAACATAGAGCTGATGTGCCTTGGCAAAAAGTTCAATTTTTGTCTCATCTGTCCATAGGACAGCTTTGTGGCTTGTCAACATGTAGTTTGGCATATTCCAGTCTGGCTATTTTATGATTTGTTTTCAACAATGGTGTCCTCCTTGGTCGTCTCCCATGTAGTCCACTTTGGCTCAAACAACGACGGATGGTGCGATCCGACACTGATGTTCCTTGAGCATGAAGTTCACCTTGGATCTCTTTAGAAGTCTTTCTGGGCTCTTTTGTTACCATTCGGATTATCCGTCTCTTTGATTTGTCATTAATTTTCCTCCTGCGGCCACGTCCAGGGAGGTTGGCTACAGTCCCATGGATCTTAAATTTCTGAATAATAGTAGTCACAGGAACATCTACCTGCTTTGAAATGGTCTTATAGCCTTTAACTTTAACATGCTTGTCTATAATTTTCTTTCGAATCTCCTGAGACAACTCTTTCCTTCGCTTCCTCTGGTCCATGTTGAGTGTGGTACATACCATGTCACCAAACAACACAGTGACTACCTGGAGCCCTATATATAGGCCCACTGACTGATTACAAGATTGTAGACACCTGTGATGCTAATTAGTGGACACACCTTGAATTAACATGTCCCTTTGGTCACCATCATTTTCAGTATTTTCTAGGGGTACCATCATTTTTGTCCAGCCCTGTTCCATGAGTTTATTTTTGTAAATAATTCTGTTGAAGCATGGTTGCAAAGCAATGTCTGACTTTCATTGGTTAACATTCATAGAATTTTTTTTAATTATTACTTTTGTCAGAATAAAGTTATTTATGTGACCATTGTGAGTTTTTCTTTAATTGACCGAAGGGTACCAACAATTTTGTCCACGTGTGTATAACTGAAACACATCTCAGTTCCAGCCTCCTAACACACAGTATGAATGCAGATTAACCCCTGCTTTCTGTTATCACACAAATGAGGATGGGTTCCCTGTTGAGTCTGGTTCCTCTCAATGTTTCTTCAAGTTTGCAATCTCAGGGAGTTTTTCCTTGCCACTGTCCCCCCCGACCCCCCCCTAAAAAAATACATAAATAAATAAATAAATAATTGAAAAGAATTGAGACTCACAGTGGATGCTCTTCCTGATGCCCTTTCTATCCAGGCTTGTGACTGGCACTAAGGATCCCCTGCATGTAGCTGCATTTTTGATCACTGACTGGGAATCAACCTGGGCTTTTCGTTTAACAAATTAAAAACATACTACTGATCCAATAAGCAGTACAATGCTAAAGAAATGCTGAAAATGTCTATCTGATCTGAACAACGTTATTCACATCTGTCTATGCATTACTTTTTCAAGGAGGAACAGCTGGACAACTGGTTTCCTGTGGAGATCATGTCGTAGAGGTTAAAAAGTTGCAGGAGAAGTTACCCTACAGTTCACTTCCCTAGACCTCTGGGGGTGACGTCTGGGGGTGTGGTGTGCTACCAGGACGTGGGCAGCAGATCATTTGAGTGTGCTATTATAGGGTTATTAACTCTGTACCCACTCTATCTCTGCATAAGACAAATGATGGTCTAAAGTGAATTAAGAAGGCAAGAAATGTCACAGACTCTTGACAAGACTCACCTGTGAAGTGGAAACCATTTCCTGATGACCCTGTGAATCTGATGAGAGAATGCTATGAGTGTGCCAAGCCGTCATCAAACCTAAATATAGTTATTTTGGACAATCCAGAGAATCAGAGGTCATAATGTACGTGTGCTTATCAATTATGAAAAATTCTAAGCACTTCATGTGAGTTTACACTTCAGTTCAAGTTCAGGTTTTTGTTGTTTCTGTTTTGTTGGATGAAAAATTGTCTCCGTATTTATCAGGAGCGGAGTGAGAATGATAAAATCTCAACACAAACTCTGGAGCTGCTGGTGGAATCTGTTTATACCAGGAGACATAGTTGCTTTCATCGTTTGCGATGTTACAGTCCATAGTGACAGAGTTCCCCTTATCTACTGTTATAACTGGAGGCTTTTGCGTCACAACTTTCTGTGAGCTGACCACTGCAACATAAAGCAACACTGAGAGTCATCATCATTTCATAAAGAGAATTCTAATGAATGAAAAGACGTGAGTGTGAAGAGGAAAGCAGGAGCAGGAATCTTTACCTGCCAGAGCAGGGAGCAGAGCGCAGACGGTGAGCAGCATGATGTCAGTCTGATCAGCAGAGTGATGAACAGAGCCAAGCCAGCTTTCATAAAGCATCAGAGGCGGGACCTGGATCTGCTCTCAGCCAATCAGACCAGTGGAAGGAACAGCTGCACAGTAAATGTCATTTACATGATTTATTAAAAGCAGCTGTGCTGAGGAATTACTTTGCATAAAGAAAGACATAAACTGTACGTTGTGTTAACTATTAGGTATAAAATTTATTCAACTGAAATATAATTAATAGAAAATAAGAAGACTGGAAGACTATCTTATACTTACTGTACATACTGAACATCAAAAAACTGACCAACAGTTTAGCAGAGTTTAATAAAGTGCAGTAACACACTATTTATCCCACAGCAAGAATTTGTCAAATTAAATGATAAAATACACAGAATGGACACACAGGTACGTAGCAGGAAATAAATAATAATAAATTACTAAAATAAAATACAAATTAAAACAATTATACAAGAATAAAACAATAAAAGCACCACAACTGTTCAGATTATAAGGCAAATTATAAAGATTAAACACATCCTCTACAAAATAATCTAATAATACTAATAAAACGTAAGATCAGGAGGGAGGGAATTCCAGAGTTTAGGAGATAAATTCTGGTAAAGACCCCCCAAGGTTAGCCAAAGGCAAAACAAAAATAAAGATTCACGCTTACTTACTTACACACTAGAGTGGCTTTTTTAGACTCCAGCTGTTCACTGGACGGAGGGAGAACGGTCAGAACAGGAGCCGGGAGAGCAGCGTCTGATTCCACACACAGAGGGAGACATTCAGAGAAATTATATTACAGCACTGCTGAGTTCTGATTGGTCAGAAGGTGATGATTAAATGTCTACAACAGCAGCTCATGTGACCATTAATGTGCATGTTTTAATATTTTATCCTTTAGTTACAACTCATTCAACGCAACTTGGTTGGAGGACCTTCTACATAATCTGTGATTGATAAACACATTTAGTATGTTTTTTTTTTTTAATGAAAACATATTGATACAGAACCTCCACTGAATTGATATTTCATATTTGAAGGAGTCCATATAAATAAAACTTTCTAAAATCTAATCTGTCATGTTGTACACAAATCAGAAAACATGAGTCACAATAAAATAGTCAAACTTAAACAAATAAAGCAATGAACATGACATGAGACCATGTAGTGTGGAGCTCAGAGGTTTTACCAAGTACTGACGATCAGCTTTGTTCCTTTGTTGTAATTCATTCATTCAGTGTCCTCACCTGTACTGTCTACCATCAGCACACACTGAGAATCAGTGTCCATTATCTTGAACCACATCCAGGAGAGGAGATCTTCAACTCTGATTATTCCGTTACACATCTGTGAGCAATTCGATTTGAATTTCTCATGTGACCGCTCATCCATGTAGGAAGCAAATCATTGCCATACCATAACATATTACAAGCTCTGTCCTGTGCTGAGTCCTGTGGGTGACCGAAGGTAGATTCTCAGTGTCGTACAAAAGTGCAGTGGAATGTCCTATTTGTGCACTTCGTGGAATGTCCTGCTTTGATGCCAGACTGCGTAGGATCTTGGAGTGAATCATCAACAGTGTCGCCAGCAACGCACTCCCACCCTCGCTACGTCTAACAAAGACTTGGAGGTGAGAACCAAAAGTCTCAAATTTGGACTCATCAGACCAAAGCACAGTTTTGCATTGATCTAATTAACATTGCTTGTGTTTCCTCAGAATTCTTTTCTGCTTGTTTTTCTTCCGAAGTAATGGATTCTTTGCTGCAATTCGACCAGGAAGGCCTGACTCAAACAGTGTCCTCTAAACAGTGGATGTTGACATATGTCTGCCGCTTGAACTTCGACGAGCATTTATGTGGGAACTAATCTGAGGTGCTAGGATAACAGAGTGTTGTTGCTATTGTAGACCTATTTGCTCTGTATGCAAATTAATTCTGGTTTAATTTCGGCAAAGTCAGGCAGCCTGAACGATGTGATGAGACTCCGTACTAGTTTTTCAAAACACTTCATGACCAATGGAGTGAGTTCTACAGGCTGATAGTCGTTTACGCTGGTGATGCTTAGGGTTAGGGTTAGGGTTAGGGTCTTTGGTAGAGGAACTATGGTAGAAACAGGATGTGATGGCAGACAGTTGAAAATCTCAGTAAAAGCACTGGCACGCTGATCTGCGCAGTCCTTCAGCACACATCCAGGGACCCCATCAGTTCCTGTGGCTTTTCTTGGATTTATGGCCCTAAGTGTGCACCTTACCTCCTATTCCTCCACTCTGAAGATGGAGCTGCTGTTTTCTTCTGGGTATAGTGTATCTACCCATCCTGACTAGTATATCTACCCATGCCAGCAAAGATGTTTAGTTCCTCTGCCAGCCATATATCACCTTCAGCTGCTTGTAGATTGGGCCTGTAATTGGTGAGGTGCCGAATACCATCCCACACCTGCTTTGTGTTGTTGCTATCCAGGTGCTCCTCGATCTTTTTTCAATACACTGCCTTGGCCTTCTTAATGCCTTTCTTCAGATTGGCTCAGGCTGCACTGTGAAGGGGTCCATCACTGTTAAAAGCAATGTTCCTCTCTTTTAGCAACCTTTGTACATACTTTGTCATCCAGGGATTCTGTCCTCCAGCTGCTGAGAGGCTCCATCGGACCAGATTTTAATAGTTTTCAGGTTGGCAGGAGGATGCAGGGATTAAAAGCAGGGACAAGTGTTCAGACTGGCTCAGGTGTGGTAATGGTTTAGCTCTGTAGCCCAACTGTTTGAATAAAACACTTGTCTAGTATGTTGTCTAGCAGGACATTTTACAATAAAAGTTGGTCGGAATTTAGGAAGCACTGCGTTCAAATCAACGTGACTAAAGTTTCCAGTTAAAATAAACGCAGCATCAGGATACTTCCTTTGCAGTAAGGTAATACTGCTATGTAAATGACTGAGCACAGTGTTAGCATTAGCATCTGGTGGGATATACACCAGCAGTTAGCATGACCACATTAAACTTCCTGGGAAGGTAAAAAGGCCTGCAATGAATAGTCAGAAACTCTCGGTTAGGAGAGCAGTAACTGGCTAGAGACCCCCTCCTCTGCTCTTACCAGAATCTGTTGTTCTTACAAGAATCTTGGTTCTGTTGTGACGCTGTGCTGTGCTGGCTGCTAATGCAATAGCAGAATCTGGAATGGATGAACAGAGCCATATCTCTGTGATGAAAATGATGCAGCTTCTTGCTATGTTCGCCCAGATGTTACGTAAACGGAAAAATTCTGTTGTAACGCTGCCCCTGACGTAAATCCTATGTTAAGAAGATCTTGCCGATTGTAAACATTATTTGCCCAACAGATTGTGATAAGGCAAGTGATAAGCCACATGTACCCAAACAAATGAAAACGGGAAGATGCGAAAAAAGACCAAAACAAACATGTAAACACTGCACTGAACCGCTGCATTTAAGCATGCCGCCATCTTGGATCGCCGCAATTTTGGATTCCAATCTTTCATTTGAAACTCATGTAGATAAAATTAACAGGATAGCATTCTTTCATCTCAGAAATATTGCTAAGATAAGGAATCTATTGTCACTAAATGATGCAGAAAAATGTCTTTCTGTTTCGTCAAGTACACCAGTAAAAGATCAGTAAAATATTATAGATTCCAATCTTTCATTTGAAGCTCATGTAGATAATATTACCAGGATAGCCTTCTTTCAGCTTCTGTCTTGAGATCAGGGTCAGGTTTGGTTTTCATGGATCTTTCCTTGAAAGGTGCAATGAAATCCAAAATCCCTGGATAGGTGGAGTAGAAGACAGAGATAAAATCCTCCGGGCACAGAAGAGAAGTTAGCTCATCCTGAATGTAAAGACTAGTGTTCATGAATGCAGCAGCAAACTCTCCAGCTTTGGCGGAATGGATGGTGCGGCAGTGGTACACCTTGGGGTGGTTGTTGACTGGGGTGGTTGCTGATTTGACAGTAGAAAGGGGAGCAGTAAATTAAAAAATGACAGGGAAGAGGTCCCAAATGCAAATGTAATTAATTTCTGACGGATACTAGAAGTTCATGTGAGATTATGAGGTACATTGTGTGGTCATACTGATGTGTGGGGCCATTAACTGATTGTAGCAGGTCAAAGGACTCTAGTCAAAGGAGACAAAAAACTTTGAAAATCATTAACCAGTTGGCTGGATGAACAACAAACATGTAAGCAATTATCGGCTTACAGCTCACAGACTGCTTTGGAGATTTCCTTGTACGCAGCCCCGTGCCTGGATCCTCACTGGCTGGCAATGCGAAGTGATCTGGGATGGCCATCTTGAACCATTCATAACTGTACTCCTGAAAGTGTACTCCTGAAACCAGAATTATCCACACAGGAGGCCAGGTAGGCTTTTGACGAGTTTGACGAGGATAACTCGATAAGAAGGCAAGAATGTCACAGTTTAACTCCTGACAAGAAACACCTGTGAACTGAAAACTGAAAACCGGGTGACTACCTCATGAATCTGATGAGAGAACGCCACGAGTGTGCCGAGCTGTCATCAAAACTAAATGTAGCTAGTTAGGATAGTCTAAAAAATAAACCATGTTTTGGTTTATGTACCATTTTTGTTTACTACATGATTGAATACATGTCATTTCATAAGTCTTCCTCACCTGCCCCTATGGGTGAGCTGCAACTGCTCCTGGAACCAGTTTGTATCAGTTACTGATCACATTATGATTATTTTGTGTGTCACTGATCACAAAACTCAGAGGAAACAGAGGTTGTACTGTATCTGTCCTCTTCAATTATGTAGAGTTCAGTGAACATTAAGTGATTTTCCACTTCCAGTGAGTTTGAAGTTCAGGTTTTTGTTGTTTCTCGTGTTGTGTGAAAGCAGAAGTGAGTGTGAGCAGTGAGGAGGTTTTTGTCACGGTGTTCATCACTGTGGTACAGCTGCATTAGCAGTGCTGTCCCATGTCCCACAGTAATACACTGCTGAGTCTCCCACCTCCACATTACTGATTATTAACTGATAGTCGATCTTTGAAGGGGCTTTAGATGTGAAGCGTGTGGATGAAAAATTGTCTCCGTATGTAGGAGCGGAGTGAGAATGATAAAATCTCAACACAAACTCTGGAGCTGCTGTTGGAATCTGTTTATACCAGGAGACATAGTTGCCTTCATCCTTTGCGATGTTACAGTCCATAGTGACAGAGTTCCCCTTATCTACTGTTATAACTGGAGGCTTTTGCGTCACTACTTTCTGTGAGCTGACCACTGGAACATAAAGCAACACTGAGAGTCATCATCATTTCATAAAGAGAATTCTAATGAATGAAAAGACGTGAGTGTGAAGAGGAAAGCAGGAGCAGGAATCTTTACCTGCCAGAGCAGGGAGCAGAGCGCAGACGGTGAGCAGCATGATGTCAGTCTGATCAGCAGAGTGATGAACAGAGCCAAGCCAGCTTTCATAAAGCATCAGAGGCGGGACCTGGATCTGCTCTCAGCCAATCAGACCAGTGGAAGGAACAGCTGCACATGATTTAAAAGCAGCTGTTCTGAACAATTACTATTATGTGAAAATTAATTTTAAACTAAATATTAAGACTAGAAAATAAATACCTGTTTGTCATACAATCCTGCTCTAATTCCACCTAAATTAATTCTCTAGGTAAGAACAAGGTACTGACACTTAGTGATATAAATGAATAGGCTGGATTAAGCACACTAAAACACAATTTCAGCTTATTGTCTGTACAGCTTATGTTTAACTGTATATGTACTACTGAGTCTCTGTATAAATGTGACTCTAAAGTCAGTTTTATCTAATAATTAGGACAAAAATAATCTATATATTTATAAATTCATATAATTTTTTATTAAACAGCCTAACATTTCAACGAGCCCTTTTAAAGTTTCTGTATAGTCATATACAAACTTTTATATTTGTATGTATAAATATAAAAGTATTTATGTAAGAACTTATATATTTATCTATTTATTTTTTATCTACGAGGTGAAGCTTCTTATTTACATGGAGCTAAAATTACACACTGCAGATCAGCAGGTGTTTCCTGATTGTTCCTTCATCCATGATGTGTCACCACACCAAGCTGAAACCATTCTTTGATTAACAACTGTAGAAAAAAACTGAATTCAAGTTGTTGATATGTTTTTATTTTGTAAACAAATCTTTATTCAGCATTCACAGAAGGAGTCTCCAGTGTGAGTGCTTTGCAAGAGTCAGTGACAAACCTTAAAGTTTTACACCAGTGTGTTACTGTTACTTCTGCAAATGTGTTGTGGTGACAGATCTATAAAGTTTCCTTAAACCCTTTTTAACATCATGAAAGACTTACTGATACAGTTTTCTTTTTTTCAGAATTGCAGTTTTATTGAAGTTCTTTTTGATTACATGAACTATTTTTATAGTTCTTCTTTCTCCACAGATTTATCTAAAACATCTGTAAACGTCTGTTAAAAAATGGACACGTAAAAACAGTAATCATGTTCATTCACTGCATTCAGACTTGCTAATCTTCACCGATGCAGCTTTTCCTCCAGCAGACACTTCACATGTTACGACTTTGTTGTTTTCCCACTCGGAGCTGTCGATGGTCAAAGAGCTGCTCAGTGTGAATTTCTTATTGGCTTGCTGCAGTGCAGAGCCGGTGATGACTCCACTGGTGACCGAGTTCCCGTTCACGAGCCAACGCACATCAGCAAAACCACCGGCCACCTCGCTGGCCAAACACACTAGAGTGGCTTTTTTAGACTCCAGCTGTTCACTGGACGGAGGGAGAACGGTCAGAACAGGAGCCGGGAGAGCAGCGTCTGATTCCACACACAGAGGGAGACATTCATTACACCAAATAACACTATTCTAATATGTGGATAGGTAATAAATGTTTAAAAATAATTTAAGCATTTCCGTAAAAAAAATACATCTGTCTTTATAACATACTATCAGAAAAATGTAAACACTAGAATATATTTAAAAATTGCATTTGAACAGATCCATAAAAAGCTCAGAATTGTTAAATAATATTAATAAAAGTCAACCATGTACAGTGCATCTGGAAAGTTTTCACAGCGCTTCACTTTTTCCACATTTTGCTATTAAAGCGTTTTTTTTTTATTGATTAAATCCTGTCGCGGACGTCTACAGAGCTATTTCTTAGACTTCATGTCTTGGTTTGTACTCAACATGCACTGTTACCTGTGGGACCTTATATAGACAAGTGTGTGTCTTTCCAAATCATTTCCAATCAACTCCATTTACCACAGGTGGACTCTAGTCGAGTTGTAGAGACATTTAAAGGAAGGTCAGTGGAACCAGGAAGCACCTGAGCTCAATTTTGAGTGTCATGGCAAAGGCTGTGAATACTTATGTACATGTGATTTCTTTCTGTTTTTATTTTAAATTAATTTGCAAATATTTCAAATAAACCTACAGTAAGGCTGTAACATAGCAAATGTGAAGAAGAAAAAATGTAACATGCACCGTAACATGTACACATTATTAAATGCTAAGGAACACAGAAGAAGACCCAAGTAAAATGTGTTTTTAAAAAGAAATTAAACTGGATGAAGAAATAAACCTGACACTAGAACATACAGTGTGAATGTGATACAGTGTAGAAGTCTGTTGTTCATACACACGTGGACAAAATTGTTGGTACCCTTCGGTCAATGAAAGAATAACTCACAATAGTCACATAAATAACTTTAATCTGACAAAAGTAATAATTTTAAAAAATTCTATGAATGTTAACCAATGAAAGTCAGGCATTGCTTTTCAACCATGCTTCAACAGAATTATTTAAAAACATAAACTCATGGAACAGGCCTGGACAAAAATGATGGTACCCCTAAAAAATACTGAAAATAATGTGACCAAAGGGACATGTTAATTCAAGGTGTGTCCACTAATTAGCATTACAGGTGTCTACAATCTTGTAATCAGTCAGTGGGCCTATATATAGGGCTCCAGGTAGTCACTGTGTTGTTTGGTGACATGGTATGTACCACACTCAACATGGACCAGAGGAAGCGAAGGAAAGAGTTGTCTCAGGAGATTCGAAAGAAAATTATAGACAAACATGTTAAAGGTAAAGGCTATAAGACCATTTCCAAGCAGCTAGATGTTCCTGTGACTACAGTTGCACATATTATTCAGGAATTTAAGATCCATGGGACTGTAGCCAACCTCCCTGGACGTGGCCGCAGGAGCAAAATTGATGTCAAATCAAAGAGACGGATAATCCGAATGGTAACAAAAGAGCCCAGAAAGACTTCTAAAGAGATCCAAGGTGAACTTCATGCTCAAGGAACATCAGTGTCAGATCGCACCATCCGTCGTTGTTTGAGCCAAAGTGGACTACATGGGAGACGACCAAGGAGGACACCATTGTTGAAAACAAATCATAAAAAAGCCAGACTGGAATATGCCGAACTACATGTTGACAAGCCACAAAGCTTCTGGGAGAATGTCCTATGGACAGATGAGACAAAAATGGAACTTTTGCCAAGGCACATCAGCTCTATGTTCACAGACGGAAAAATGAAGCATATGAAGAAAAGAACACTGTCCCTACTGTGAGACATGGAGGAGGCTCTGTTATGTTCTGGGGCTGCTTTGCTGCATCTGGCACAGGGTGTCTTGAATCTGTGCAGGGTACAATGAAATCTCAAGACTATCAAGGGATTCTAGCAAGAAATGTGCTGGCCAGTGTCAGAAAGCTGGGTCTCAGTCGCAGGTCATGGGTCTTGCAACAGGACAATGACCCAAAACACACAGCTAAAAACACCCAAGAATGGCTAAGAGGAAAACATTGGACTATTCTAAAGTGGCCTTCTATGAGCCCTGACCTCAATCCTATTGAACATCTTTGGAAGGAGCTGAAACATGCTGTCTGGAAAAGGCACCCTTCAAACCGGAAACAACTGGAGCAGCTTGCTCAGGAGGAGTGGGCCAAAATACCTGCAGAGAGGTGCAGAAGTCTCATTGACAGTTACAGGAATCGTTTGATTGCAGTGATTGCCTCAAAAGGTTGTGCAACAAACTATTAAGTTAGGGGTACCATAATTTTTGTCCAGGCCTGTTCCATGAGTTCATTTTTTTTTAAATAATTCTGTTGAAGCATGGTTGAAAAGCAATGTTTGACTTTCATTGGTTAACATTCATAGAATTCTTATTTATTATTACTTTTGTCAGATTAAAGTTATTTCTGTGACCATTGTGAGTTTTTCTTTCATTGACCAAAGGGTACCAACAATTTTGTCCATGTGTGTATAAAGAGCTGAGAAGTTTTACTTACCGCTGACAATCAGCTTTGTTCCTTGGCCGAATACCACAGTGATTCATTCAGTGTCCTCACCTGTACAAGAACCTCCTCAGATACAGAAGTGAAAGCAGAAGAACTGAAACGTCCTCCAGACTCCAGAGCTCTCTCTTCTACTGTCTACCATCAGCACACACTCCTTTAATAAGATAAGATAAGATCTTAATGAGATGGGGTGTCCAAACTTTTGCTCTGTACTGTATATATACTGTATATGTATATATATATATTGCACAATTAGTGGTTTTGCATGTGATAGTTATTGTGATAATAATATTGCACAATGTATTAGGGCATAATAAAGTTCTGTTGATTATTGATTCAGCTCCCAAATGAAGGGGGAAGAGTTAGAGAGTTTGATTGTCACTGATGTCCTGTGGCGTTTAGTTTTAGACTTTGGTAGCTGAACGTGCTCCTGCATGACATCAGTGACCCGTGGAGGGGATGTGATGTATTGTCCATGATACTGAGAAGTTTATGCATCAAGCATGCATCAAGAAGTTCAAGCATCCTCCTCTCAGAATCCTCAACTAGAGACTCCAGCTCTACTCCAATGTTAGAGCCCGCTTTTCTGATGAGCTTGTTAAGTCTGTTGGTAGCTGATTTTAATCTGCTACCCTAGCAGACTACAGCAGAGAAGATAATCCTGTAGACCACAGAATGGTAGAACATCTGAAGCATGGTTCTGCATACATTAAAAGACCTGAGTCTCCTGAGAAAGTACAGGAGACTCTGACCTTTTTTGTACACATCAGTGTTCTTTGACCAGTCCAGTTTATTGTCAATGTGAACACCCAGGCATTTGTAGCTGTCCACAACGTCCACCTCACTGCCCATGATGTTGATGGGGTAAGGGATAGTCTTATATTAGTTTTTAAAACATTGAGCTGATTTAGTCCACACCACTCCACAAAACTGTCTACCACACTTCTGTACTCAGTCTCTTGGCCTCCCCTGATACCGCCCACTACAGCAGAATCATCTGAGAACTTCTGCAGATGGCAAAACTGTGAGAGGTGTCTGAAGTCTGAGGTGTAGAGTGTAAACAGAAAGGGAGATAGGACTGTCCCTTGAGGGGCCCCTGTGCTGCTCACAATAGTGTCTGTAGTGATGTTCTGTAGCCTCACATATTGTGGACGATCTGTGAGATAGTTCATAATCCAGGTCACAAGGGAAACATCCACCCACATGTCCAGTAGCTTATTACTGAGTAGCTCAGGTCTGATTGTGTTGAACACACTGGAGAAATAAAAAAACATGACTCTCACAGTGTTCCCTGACTCCTCGAGGTATGTATATGCTCTGTTAAGCAAATAGATGATGACATCCTCCACACCAATGCGGGGCTGATAGGCGAACTGCAGGGGGTCCTGGTATGGTTGTCCGATTGTCTGGATGTGCTTAAGGACCAGTCTTTCCAGGGACTTCATGAAATGTGAGGTCAGAATAACAGGCCTGTCGTCACTGTTTGTCTTTTGGTGTTTATTCTTAGGCACAGGAACAAGGCATGATGTCTTCCACAGGTCTGGTACAGTCATTATGCTCGGGCTCAGATTGAAGATGTGCTGAAACACTCCACAGAACTGAGTAGCACAACGTCAGAGAACCCTAGGACTGAGTCCATCTGGACCAGTGGCCTTGTCTGGTCGTAAGTAATCACTTGAACTCTCCCCTCACATCCTCTGTGGTGAAGTGTATCGGAGACAATGTAGAAGATGGCACTGAGGGTAAAGGGTTCAGCAGTGTCGAGGGCGTAGGGCTGGTTGTGGACATGTATTGTAGTGGTTGGGGGGGGGTGGGGGTGATGGGGCATTGCAGGTAGGTGGATGGTTGAGGTCCTGAGAGCTGGCTAAGTCACTGATGGTATTTGTGATGCTTTGGTGAGGTACAATAGGGTAGATGTCTGATCAAATCTGTTAAAAAACATATTTGGGAAACACTTCACTGTCTCAGTGGGGATTACACTGTCCAAGTAGAAATTAACATAGCCTGTGATTCAGGTAGTAAGTCCATTAACATCCTCCAGGTGCGAATTACAGAGAGCATCCCAGTCTGTCACCTCAAAACAGCTCTGTAGAGTCTCCATAGCTTCCTTTGACCATCTACGTACTTCTCTTGTGGTCACAGGCTGCTGCCAACTGCAGCTATGGTTAAGGTAAACCACATCGTGATCTGATTTACCCAGAGGGGGGAGGAGGGGCTATGGAGCTGTATGCCTCTTTGACATTAGCATACAATAAGTTCAAGGTTTTATTTCCTCTTTTATTGCAGTTCACAAACTGTTTATATGTGGTTATTGTAGAATCCAGTGTGACATGATTAAAGTCGCCAGAGAGAAGACGCCATGAAGGCACAGGGATGCAGTGTCTGTAGGCTCGCTGTCGCGGAATTGATGACGTGAGCAGCCCGCACCGCATCAGCGAAAGGAGGAATGTAAACATTGATGATAATGGCATGTGAAAACTCTCTCGGCAAATAGTATGGACAAAGACTTCCTGCTAACAGTTCGATATCCGGGCTGCACAGACTTTCCTTCCCCGTAATGTGTCCATGGTTGCACCACTTGTTGTTGATATAGATCGCGCCACTCCCTCCCTTCATCTTGCCGCTCGCAGTGTCGTTCCTGTCCACCCGCACAACCTGAAATCCAGGGAGGCTTACAATAGAGTCTGGTATTTTCTCATACAGCCATGTTTCCGTGAAGCACATAACGATGATTCTCTAAACACCCTTTCATTCTTTGTAAGTGATGTAAGTTCATCCATCTTATTACCCAGTGATCTTACGTTTCCCACAACGATAGACGGAAGATATGGTTTGAACCTCCTCTTCCATAGTCGTCGCATTTTCCCCGCTGTGCATCCCCCAATATTTTCTTCTCAGTTCTTTTGGAATTTCAGGAGATTGTCCATGCATTTCGCTATGCTGGAGACTGAACAGCTGATCCCTAGTGTAAACAATAGTTGCTTGTCGCGTCTCCGCCATGATGATACTCCGGCATGATAAAAGTTATGCAAAAGCCATAATAACAAAAAAGAATGTATAAAAAATCTACAACGTTACACCTAGTGTATGATTACAAACGGAATTGTAGCAACAAGTGCAAAAAAAGCGACTTAAGATACTTTAAAAGCAGAAAAAAAAACAACCAAACCATACAGAACAGCTCTGGAAGGCAGCCACCCGTGGCAGCACCAAAAGTAATGACCCACTCCACTCTTAACATCCCATTCCAGTGTCACTGAATCACAATTCTGTCTCATACACTGTTCTGTTCACACGTCCTGTTAATAGAATTTTCACTCACTATTAAATCTTTACTGGAGAATCAAAAGCATGAACAGGTGACAATGTACATGCAGACAATCTTCAGCTCTTATCATTCACTATCACACACTGAGCATCTCCTCATGGATCTGGTGTGCAGCAGTTGGCAGTTTGTATCTACACTATCACAGTGTCGTTTGAACTGTCCATAATTACACCGATCTCAGGAAATCTTTGGGAAATCTCATTTATGTAGATCAGCTGATCATACTGAGTTTGTTAAAGCCAAAGAACTGACCTGGGACCAGAGAACCATAAACCATCTGTGTCTGTTTTCAGGAATCTGGAATAAATGCTTGTACCATGTCTTTGATCTTCAACTGTGAATAATTCAGTGTGTCTTCAGTGAACATCAAGTGAGTTTACATTTTAGTTTCAATGATTTGAGAGTCAGGATTTTGTTCTTTCTCGTGTTGTGTGAAAGCAGAAGTGAGTGTGAGCAGTGAGAAGGTTTTTGTCACGGTGTACATCACTGTGATACATTGTCTCTAGCAGAGCTGTCCCATGTCTTACAGTAATACACTGCTGAGTCTCCAACCTCCACATAATTAATGACCACATTACAGTCAGATGCTGATGAACACTGTTGATTTAAATTTAGGAGATGAGAAAGCAGATCCATAGCTAGGAGAGCTCCAGCTTTGATGATTACTTAACACAAACTGAGGAACTCCTCCAGGAACCTGTTTGTACCAGCGTGCATCGCTATCAGTAACAGTGCCCAGATTACAGTCCATGGTGGCCGTCTGTCCTCGAGTCAGTGTGAGAACAGGAGGCCTCTGCGTCACCACAGTCACACCACTGACACCTGGAATAAAAACAGCACACATGTTACATCACTTCATGCTCACATTAGATGGAGCCCAAATGCTGATGAGCTCCAGAGTTGTGAAATCTTACATGAGAGAGCAGTGAAGAGAGAGCAGAGCGCCGGCAGCATGGTGTCCGTGTGTGATGAGACTCTCGTGCTGAGTGAAGAGACGAGCAGCGTGAGGAGCAGATAAAGGAGAGACGGCAGGGACGTGCTATAAGAGAGACAGGAGGAGGGACAGAGGGAGGAGACACTCAACAACACACACCACAGCTGATGATCTCCACAGTGGTGAACTAAATACTGAACACACACTGGCACTGTCATTATTAACACACCATCAACACACTAATTTATATAAACATTCTCTTTAATTGATATTAAAGTACATGTTGACCTGATTTATGTCAGCAAGATGCAGAATGTGTCACACCACATTTAAAAAATATAATAATTTGCTTAAAGCTAAAATGTGAGTGTGAGGACAAGCAGGTGTATCCTGAGTGTGTTTCTCTTTCTATGACATATGATGAGTCAGTGCTAATCTATAGACAGGACCATACAGATGAGTGTATTAACTGGAGGATGGACTGATGCTGTTCTGGATAACCACTTCAGTCTCTCTGACTCTTCAACATGTTCTGGTAAATAAAATACAACACACTTTCTCATGTGCTGCATTCGGTAAAAACATGCCAGACACACTAAAGGGGTTAATACGAAGTAATGACCTTTTTAAATAAATACAATCAAAATTTTACCAAAAGCATCACACATATTTGAACTCAATCCTCATCGTCCAAACATAGGTACACTGATGACGTACTGCACAAGATTTAAATGAAGCCGTATCACATGCTTTTTCTTAGCCTAATCATGCTAGGATATTCAAACTCCTGCTTATGCAACATTAGAGCACAGTTTCAGCTAATTATTATTTACAAAACCCCTGGGCTGTACTTTGAACTTCTTGCTATTTGTGGATTTTTTCTCAAACCTGGTGTAACGGATTCGACCCTACAGTCTGTGCAGGGGCAGCACCATAAAGCACGGACACGGGGCGAGGTCTTACAGGAAAAAGGGTAATTTATTTAGGAAAAAATGGGGAAGGAAAGGATTAAA
This sequence comes from Clarias fuscus, assembly GCA_030347435.1. Classification (NCBI taxonomy): domain Eukaryota; kingdom Metazoa; phylum Chordata; class Actinopteri; order Siluriformes; family Clariidae; genus Clarias; species Clarias fuscus. The sequence goes on from CM059212.1 coordinate 2,823,648, forward strand.
GGAGGGAGGAGGGAAAGAAAGGGTAGGAAGGAATGTGCATGTGCAGCCCTGGTTGGCAGTGCCCCGCTGGCATGTGGGCACAGGCTGGTGAGCAGTGGACAGAGTGGTAGCGTGGGCCCGCGTGGACAGCAGCTCCTGCCTCCGCCTGCTCGCGCTGACTCTGCTCTTTCGGAGGATGACCGGACCGGCCGCTTCCAGCTCTCTCTGTGGACGCGGCCTCAGTCAGGAGTCCACTCTGACGTCCGGCGGCTGGGCGGCTTTCCCCGGCTGGGAACAAGGGCCGTGACGTGAACCTCCTTGCGGCCTTTTCCTCTTCGGCGGCAGGGTCACCATAATCCGGCTCCATATGAGCTGAAGAGCCGCAGGAGTGTTAGGATTATCACTGTTCACTGTTTTATCTGATTGTTAAAAAAAATAAATGACCTTTTAAAACTGAGTGTTTGTAGAAATGTGAATCTCAAATAACAGTTTTTAGTTGTATACAGTACAAATCTATATTTCTATTTAACACCGTAACAATTAAGTTAATCCTTTAATTGTGTATATGATTGTACTATTGATTTATTGATCTCTAAATGCACTGATCTCTGATTGAGTCATGTGATTTAAGATGTTACTATTTCCAAGGAGAAGCTCCTCATTTACATGGAGACTAAAATTACACACTGCAGGTCAGCAGGTGTTTCCTGAGAGTTTCTCCATCCATGATGTGTGACGTGTCTGTGTGTGTGTGTGTGAGAGAGAGAGAGGACGAGGTGTGAAATTTGGACTCACACACTTTAATATGTGCTGCATTTGATAGAGAAATGTACGACTAGATATGGTGAAGTGTTTCCTTTAAAACAAACAAAAACATTCTTTGATAGATTTGCAGTTTTATTAAAATTCTTTTTGATTACATGCAGGAGGTGATATTCTTTCTTTCTCTATAGATTCATCTAAAACATCTATGAAATTCTGTTGAATAATTCATATATAAACAGTAATCATGTTCATTCACTGCATGCAGACTTGTTAATCTTCACCGATGCAGCTTTTCCTCCAGCAGACACTTCACATGTTACGACTTTGTTGTTTTCCCACTCGGAGCTGTCGATGGTCAAAGAGCTGCTCAGTGTGAATTTCTTATTGGCTTGCTGCAGTGCAGAGCCGGTGATGACTCCACTGGTGACCGAGTTCCCGTTCACGAGCCAACGCACATCAGCAAAACCACCGGCCACCTCGCTGGCCAAACACACTAGAGTGGCTTTTTTAGACTCCAGCTGTTCACTGGACGGAGGGAGAACGGTCAGAACAGGAGCCGGGAGAGCAGCGTCTGATTCCACACACAGAGGGAGACGTTCATTACACCAAATAACACTATTCTAATATGTGGATAGGTAATAAATGTTTAAAAATAATTTAAGCATTTCCGTAAAAAAAAAAAAAAATCTGTCTTTATAACATACTATCAGAAAAATTTCAACACTAGAATATATTTAAAAATTGCATTTGAACAGATCCATAAAAAGCTCAGAATTGTTAAATAATATTAATAAAAGTCAACCATGTACAGTGCATCTGGAAAGTTTTCACAGCGCTTCACTTTTTCCACATTTTGCTATTAAAGCGTTTTTTTTTTATTGATTAAATCCTGTCGCGGACGTCTACAGAGCTATTTCTTAGACTTCATGTCTTGGTTTGTACTCAACATGCACTGTTACCTGTGGGACCTTATATAGACAAGTGTGTGTCTTTCCAAATCAGGTCCAATCAACTCCATTTACCACAGGTGGACTCTAATCGAGTTGTAGAGACATTTAAAGGAAGGTCAGTGGAACCAGGAAGCACCTGAGCTCAATTTTGAGTGTCATGGCAAAGGCTGTGAATACTTATGTACATGTGATTTCTTTCTGTTTTTATTTTAAATTAATTTGCAAAGATTTCAAACAAACCTACAGTAAGGCTGTAACATAGCAAAATGTGAAAAAAATGGATGCACCGTAACATGTACACATTATTAAATGCTAAGGAACACAGAAGAAGACCCAAGTAAAATGTGTTTTTAAAAAGAAATTAAACTGGATGAAGAAATAAACCTGACACTAGAACATACAGTGTGAATGTGGTACAATGTAGAAGTCTGTTGTTCATATAAAGAGCTGAGAAGTTTTACTTACCGCTGACGATCAGCTTTGTTCCTTGGCCGAATACCACAGTGATTCATTCAGTGTCCTCACCCGTACAAAAACCTCCTCAGATACAGAAGTGAAAGCAGAAGAACTGAAACGTCCTCCAGACTTCAGAGAGCTCTCTCTTCTACTGTCTACCATCAGCACACACTCCTTTAATAAGATAAGATAAGATAAGATAAGATAAGTCTTTATTAATCCCGAAGGAAATTGTTTCTCCAGCGGCTGCATATTCAAAGGATACAAATACAATAGGATAAGAAGAAAATTAGAAAACAGAATAAAACTATAATACAATATTCTATACTTTCAAAAAATAGATATAAATTGAATAAAGATATATAGAAAAACTACAAAAAAAACTACTGATTGTACAGAAAGGTGCAGAATTGTCTCTTTTGTGTCTTGTACATGTATGTTATTGCACACAGAATATATATTGAACATAATATTTGATATTGCATGTAGAATTGTAATGATATTGCACACCATATATATGTTTATGTACAGTACAGACCAAAAGTTTGGACACGCCTTCTCATTCAAAGAGGTTGAATTTGTATTATGGCAAGAAAAAAGCAGCTAAGTAAAGAAAAACGAGCGGCCATCATTACTTTAAGAAATGAAGATCAGTCAGTCCGAAAAATTGGGAAAACTGTGCACGTGCCCCCAAGTGCAGTCATAAAAAGCATCAAGCGCTTCAAAGAAACTGGCTGACATGCGGACCGCCCCAGGAAAGGAAGACCAAGAGTCACCTCTGCTGCGGAGGATAAGTTCATCCGAGTCACCAGCCTCAGAAATCGCAGGTTAACAGCAGCTCAGATCAGAGAGCAGGTCAATGCCACACAGAGTTCTAGCAGCAGACACATCTCTAGAACAACTGTTAAGAGGAGACTGTGTGAATCGTCTCGGGTTACTTGGCTGTAACCCTGTTCCCTGATAAAGCGGGAACGAGATGCTGCGTGAAAACGCTATGTGAACATCTCTTTGTTTCCGGTTGTGAAGCCTGTGCATGTCAAAACCGCCGAATACCTCGGCTTATAACCTCTGCCAGGCATGACGTCACCGAACAAGGTGCACCTGCAGGTTATAAATAGGAGTGAACCGGAAACATCCTCAGGTCAATTTTGTCTGAAGGACGTCCAGGCACGCCAGCAGTGCGGCATCGGAACGCAGCATCTCGTTCCCGCTTTATCAGGGAACAGGGTTACAGCCAAGTAACCCGAGACGTTCCCTTTCAAAAGCTACACTCGATGCTGCGTGAAAACGCTATGGGAACGAGAATACCAACGCCGCCGCACTGCAAGTGTCTGGACCCCCAGGTTGTGTAGCGTGTGCGCACAAATCCGAGGAGGTCTCAGACCTAGCTCTGGGATGCTGACTCAAGGATTCGCGAACCCGGAGTGGCATTGACATCCAGACTATAAAATCTAACAAACGTTTGTGGAGAGGACCAGCCCGCCCCATCACACACCTGCTGCAGAGCTGCAAAGAGCTGCTCTGACTTATGCCACTGGCTAGTGCGGTGGATGATGATTCTTCTACATCCAAAGTATACCACAAGGAATAAAACTGCTTGATTCAGTGTAAGGACTGTAAGATCATGTCCTGAAGATGCTATCCCTAGGCTTCAGGACTGCTTCTCCTGGTGAAGTGGTGAAGGGTTTTAGCTGAGAAGTATGGAATACTGGGTGGATCCGGAGCGCCGCAGGCAGCTGGAGCCGGTAGGTGACGGGGTTGATTCGGAGGGTGATGCGGTATGGACTGATGAAGCAAGGTGATAATTTCCTGGATTCTGTCTGCAGATGTAGATTTTTTGTAGAGAGCCATACCGTGTCACCTACGTGGTACAATCGCCCCGGTGGGTGTCGACGGTGGTGCTGAGTGATGTAGCGGGTGTTGGCGCGTTTGATGGCAAGGTTTGCTTGGTTCCATAGCCGGACCAACTGACCAACTGTTGGGCTGACGGTACTTCAACCTCCGGTTCTTGGTGGTCGAACATCGGAGGCTGGAAGCCGTGGCATGCCTCAAATGGGCTTAAGCCGGTGGCGGATGAAACGTGGAGGTTGTGTGATAGTTCAGCCCAGATGAGGTAGCGAGCCCAGGAGCACTGATGGTCGGCGACAAAGCACCTCAGGTAGCGCTCCAGTTGTTGGTTGGTCCGTTCCGTCTGACCGTGGTGACAGTCTGTGGTGGTAGCCAGAGGACAGACTACAGGTGGAATGGATCAGACGGCAGAAGGCCTTCCAGAACCGTGAGGTGAACTGAGGCCGGCTGTCCGAGACGATGTCCTTTGGGAACCCATGCAGGCGGACTACATGTTCTAATATCAGCTCGGCTGTTTTCTTAGCTGACGGGAGCCCGGGGAGGGCCACCAGGTGCACAGCTTTGGAGAACCGGTCGACGATGGTGAGGATGGTGTTTTTTCCTTCGGAAACCGGCCTGCCCGTGATGAAGTCGACGGCAATGTGTGTCCAGGGCCGACGGGGAACAGGAAGTGGTTGAAGCTCGCCCGGAAATGGTTGATTTACATCCTTGGCCCTGGCACACACTGGGCACGCCTGGACGAACTCGTAAACATCCTTGGTCATGGTGGGCCACCAGAAGGCGCGCTGTATGAATTGAAGGGTGATGGTTCTCTAAACACCCTTTCATTCTTTGTAAGTGCTGTAAGTTCGTCCATCTTACTAGCCAGTGATCTTACTTTTCCCACAACGATAGATGGAAGATATGGTTTGAAGCTCCTCTTCCGTAGTCGTAGCATTTTCCCAATATTTTCTTCTCAGTTCTTTTGGAATTTCAGGAGATTGTCCATGCATTTCGCTATGCTGGAGACTCAACAGCTGATCCCTAGGGTAAAAAATGGTTGCTTGATGGATACTCCGGCATGATAAAAGTTATGCAAAAGCCATAATGACAAAAAAGAATGTATAAAAAATCTACAACGTTACACCTAGTGTACAATTACAAACGGTATTGTAGCAACAAGTGCAAAAAAAGTGACTTAAGATACTTTAAAAACCCAAAAAAAAACAACCGAACCATACAGAACAGCTCTGGAAGGCAGCCACCCGTGGCAGGGCCAGAAGTAATGTCTCACTCCACTCTTAACATCCCATTCCAGTGTCACTGACTCACAATTCTGTCTCATACACTGTTCTGTTCATACGTCCTGTTAATAGAATTTGCCCTCACTATTAAATCTTTACTGGAGAATCAAAAGCATGAACAGGTGACAATGTACATGCAGACAATCTTCAGCTCTTATCATTCACTATCACACACTGAGGATCTCCTCATGGATCTGGTGTGCAGCAGTTGGCAGTTTGTATCTACACTATCACAGTGTCGTTTGAACTGTCCCTAATTACAACAATCTCAGGAAATCTTTGGGAAATCTCATTTATGTAGATCAGCTGATCATACTGAGTTTGTTAAAGCCAAAGAACTGACCTGGGACCAGAGAACCATAAACCATCTGTGTCTGTTTTCAGGAATGTGAAATAAATGCTTGTACCATGTCTTTGATCTTCAACTGTAAATAATTCAGTGTGTCTTCAGTGAACATCAAGTGAGTTTACATTTTAATTTCAATGATTTGAGAGTCAGGATTTTGTTCTTTCTCATGTTGTGTGAAAGCAGAAGTGAGTGTGAGCAGTGAGGAGGTTTTTGTCACGGTGTTCATCACTGTGGTACAGCTGAAGTAGTAGAGTCGTCCCGTGTCTCACAGTAATACACTGCTGAGTCTCCCACCTCCACATTACTGATTATTTGTCATGCACACTCGTAACACGACCGGCACTTGGACCCGGAAGTAATACGGTCGGGTTTCAGGAAGCATAAAAGGAAACAAGATGGCACTTCACATTGCTCAGTCATTGAGTTCGCCCATGCCTTTGCTGACGCTACGCCGACTATTCTGTGAGTACTCACCATTTCGGGTTGCTTCTTTGATTGAGTGTGTGTTTCTAGAACGCGGGTTTATTTGTGTAGATCCTTGCTCTTCTTGTAAGAGAGTTCTTAAACTAATCGCGTGGTTATCCTGCCTACTCGCGCTGCTTCCGCGTTTGGGTTTACCATCCACGCTACACGGGCTAACTGCTAAGGCTTTTCTGTTCATCCCTCGGTTGCTCGTGACAGAATGACTGAGCCAAAAGCAGTAAACCCAGCGGAGTTTGCTCGCCTCTGTGATGTGATTGACCAGCATGCCTAACTGATCAATAAGCTCCGTGGTGAAGTTGCGTCTCTCCAAAATGACGTCCAAGACGTCGCGGCCTTGCGCCGCGAGGTGGCGAAGCTACGGCAGGAGAACGCGACCCTCCGCGGGGTGGCTGCTCAGTCGGTATCATCTATCATCTGCGGCAGGAAGGGTCATCCGTAAGCCGATACACAGCGGATTTCCGCACTCTCGCCGTACAGACCACCTGGGGAGACGCTGCCCTCCGGACGGCCTACTACGAGGGACTGGCTTCACGTATTAAGGATGAACTCGCCGGACGGGAGCTTCCAACCACGCTGGAGGGACTAATCCAACTCACCCTCCAGATTGACCAGCGCCTGCTCTCCCATCCGAGGCCAGCCCCCGGACCCTGCCGCCCATCACGCCATCTTTCTCTTACTCCACGCTCCGACCACCAGCTTTCAACACCACCGCCATGGCACCCGTCGGATCTCCACCTCCTGCCGTGGTTAACACAGGAGCCGGGGAACCCATGCAATTAGGACGCGCCTCCTTGAACGCTGCAGAGCGAGAACGATGCTTCAGGGCGCCTATTGTGGGTCGGCGGCGCATCATAGAGTCATATGCCCTCTTCGCCCGGGAAACGGCCAGGCCCGGTGAACCCTGGGAACAGTTCACCGGGCTCCCTCCATCTCTCCGCCACCACACCCAGCATCTCTCGCCTCATGGTTCAGGTACACCTCCAGTTTGGCCACACACGGGTCAGAAGTACCGTGTTCATCGTCTGGACCGATCACCAAAATCTAATCACTATCCAGAGTTTGAAACAACTTAATCCAAGACAGGCGCGGTGGGCACTGTTCTTTGAACAGTATAATTTTCATCTGTCTTACCGTCCGGGGTCGCCGATTCCCTCTCCCGACAACATGAGGAAGAAGCCCCCCGGGCGGACCCCGCACCAGTTCTCCCACCATCAAAATCATCACACCACTCTGTTGGGATTTGGAGACGAGGGTCCGCCAGGCACAGGCCACGGAGACCGAACCGGCAGGTGTGCCACCTGGATGACTCTACGTCCCCCACAACCTAAGAAGCAAGGTCCTCCAATGGGGCCACTCCACTCCGTTCTGCAGCCACCCGGGCGTGGGGCGCACCCAAACATTCATACAGTGCGCCTTTTGGTGGCCCACAATGACGAAGGACATTAAAGAGTTCGTCCAGGCGTGCCCAGTGTGCGCCAGGGCAAAGAACACCAACCAACCAACAGCCGGGGAGCTCCAACCACTTCCCGTCCCCCGTCGGCCCTGGACGCACATTGCCCTCGACTTCATCACGGGCCTGCCGGTCGCCGAGGGGAAAAAACACCATTCTGACCATCGTAGATCGGTTCTCCAAAGCTGTGCATCTGGTGGCCCTCCCCGGACTCCCGTCAGCTAAAAGGACAGTTGAGATGATTTTAGAACACGTAATCCGTCTGCATGGGTTCCCCAAGGACATCGTCTCGGACAGGGGGCCTCAGTTCATGGCATGGTTCTGGAAGGCCTTCTGCCGTCTGATCAATTCCACCTGCAGTTTGTCATCTGGATACCATCCTCAAACTAATGGTCAGACGGAACGGACCAACCAACAACTGGAGCGCTACCTGAGGTGCTTCGTCGCCGATCGTCAGCGCTCCTGGGCCCGCTATCTCATTTGGGCAGAACTGTCACATAATCTCCACGTCTCCTCTGCCACCAACCTAAGCCCATTTGAGATATGCCACGGTTTCCAGCCTCCGATGTTCGAACACCAAGAACTGGAGGATGATGTACCATCGGCCCAACAGTTGGTCCGAAGGTGTCGACGGCTATGGAGTCAAGCCAATACTGCCATTCACCGTGCCAACTCACGTCCTCGGGGCAGAGGGCTCCAGTACCTCGTGGATTGGGAAGGTTACGGTCCCGAGGAGCAATCTTGGATTCCGGCTCGGTTCGTCCTAGACCCCGAACTCATCCGGGACTACCGTCGTCGGGTGTCCTCCACCCCAGGACCGTCGAGAGTCGGTCCTGGACAGGGGGGGTACTGTCATGCACACTCGTAACACGACCGGCACTAGGACCCGGAAGTAATACGGTCGGGTTTCAGGAAGCATGAAAGGAAACAAGATGGCGCTTCAAATCGCTCAGTCATTGAGTTCGCCCATGCCTTTGCTGACGCTACGCCGACTATTCTGTGAGTACTCACCAATTCGAGTTGCTTCTTTGATTGAGTGTGTGTTGCTAGAACGCGGGTTTATTTGTGTAGATCCTTGCTCTTCTTGTAAGAGAGTTCTTAAGCTAATCGCGTGGTTATCCTGCCTACTCGCGAGTGAGTGTGAAGAGGAAAGCAGGAGCAGGAATCTTTACCTGCCAGAGCAGGGAGCAGAGCGGAGACGGTGAGCAGCATGATGTCATTCTGATCAGCAGAGTGATGAACAGAGCCAAGCCAGCTTTCATAAAGCATCAGAGGCGGGACCTGGATCTGCTCTCAGCCAATCAGACCAGTGGAAAGAACAGCTGCACAGTTAATGTCATTTAAATGATTTATTAAAAACCCCTGTGCTGAAGAATTACTTTGAATAAAGAAAGCCATAAAATGAACATTGTGTTAACTATTAGGTATAAAATTTATTCAACTGAAATATAATTAATAGAAAATAAGAAGACTGGAAGACTATCTTATACTTACTGTACATACTGAACATCAAAAAACTGACCAACAGCAGCATTTAATAAAGTGCAGTAACACACTATTTATCCCACAGCAGGAATTTGTAAAATTAAATGATAAAATACACAGAATGGACACACAGGTACATAGCAGGAAATAAATAATAATAATAATAATAATAATAATAATAATAAATAAAATGAAATACAAATTAAAACAATTATACAAGAATAAAACAATAAAAGCACCACAACTGTTCAGATTATAAGGCAAATTATAAAGATTAAGCACATCTTCTACTAAATAATCTAATAATACTAATAAAAGGCTTTTCAGAATAAATATGTCTTTAGTTTGACTTTGAATGTGGAGAATTCCTTTTCAGATGTAAGATCAGGAGGGAGGGAATTCCAGAGTTTAGGAGATAAATTCTGGTAAAGACCCTCCAAGGTTAGCCAAAGGCAAAACAAAAATAAAGATTCACACTTACTCAGTCGACTATGGCAATTAAAAGTGTTGCTTTGTCAAGGTTGGGTGTCCAGTATAATGGGCTTTCAAGGGGCTCAGAATCTCTAACCGCACTAAATGTAACTTTAAATGGATAAAAGTACACTGTAAAAAATCCAACTAGATAAATGTTGAATGGATTAATAGTGTATTGTTGACCCAACTTCTTACAGTGGTATATGTTGAGACAACAGTGGGTTCTTGAAAACTTTGGAGACACAGACTGAATAAATAAAAAATATAATGCTCATCTACGAGTGTTATATCGGTTCACTTATCTGCATGAAACCCGGATTGAGTAAATAACAGGTTAATTTAAAACATCACTTTAAACATGTAGTTACTCCTGAGAACGACAAAGTAAAAACCTTAAAAGTATAAAATTCTTTTGAATATGAAACAATGCATAGCTTTAAAACATCATTAGAATTCCAGAAACAGTGTTTTACACTCTGGTGGTATATAGCCTCATTAATATATTTGACTTTTTATCATAACCAGATATTCAGTGAAATTGATCGTCTTTACATAATTCTCTTGTTTCTTTAACCAGAGCTGTGCTGTGGAGGATTGGGGTCGGAGGGCTGACGGATGGCATTTTGGAGCTACTGGAGGAGTGTGAACATGGTGTTGGAGGTGACTGTAGTCTTTGGTGGTCTGGGTGACTGTACAGCAGCTGCTACAAATTCATTTCATTTACAAATTCATTTTATTTCATTTACAAAACCACTTGCAAAGAGGAAAATAGTGATAGATTCATCTAAAACATGAGAAATTCTGCTTGAAAAATCATATATAAACAGTAATCAGGTTCATTCACTGCATGCAGACTTGTTAATCTTCACTGATGCAGCTTTTCCTCCAGCAGACACTTCACATGTTACGACTTGGAGCTCGGAGCTGTCGATGGTCAAAGAGCTGCTCAGTGTGAATTTCTTATTGGCTTGCTGCAGTGCAGAGCCGGTGATGACTCCACTGGTGACCGAGTTCCCGTTCACGAGCCAACGCACATCAGCAAAACCACCGGCCACCTCGCTGGCCAAACACACTAGAGTGGCTTTTTTAGCCTCCAGCTGTTCACTGGACGGAGGGAGAACGGTCAGAACAGGAGCCGGGAGAGCAGCGTCTGATTCCACACACAGAGGGAGACATTCAGAGAAATTATATTACAGCACTGCTGAGTTCTGATTGGTCAGAAGGTGATGATTAAATGTCTATAACAGCAGCTCTGACAGTAGTGCATGTGACCATTAATGTGCATGATTTAATATGTTATCCTTTAGTTACAACTCATTCAACGCAACTTGGTTGGAGGACCTTCTACATAATCTGTGATTGATAAACAGATTCAGTATGTTTTTTTTTTTTTTAATGAAAACATATTGACCTCCACTGAATTGATATTTCATGTTTGAGGGAGTCCATATAAAGAAAACTTTCTCTAAAAAATTAATCTGTCATGTTGTACACAAATCAGAAAAGATAAACATAAACAAATAAAGCAATGAACATGACATGAGACCATGTAGTGTGGAGCTCAGAGGTTTTACCAAGTACTGACGATCAGCTTTGTTCCTTTGTTGTAATTCATTCATTCAGTGTCCTCACCTGTACTGTCTACCATCAGCACACACTGAGAATCAGTGTCCATTATCTTGAACCACATCCAGGAGAGGAGATCTTCAACTCTGATTATTCCGTTACACATCTGTGAGCAATTCTATTTGAATTTCTCATGTGACCGCTCATCCATGTAGGAAGCAAATCATTGCCATACCATAACATATTACAAGCTCTGTCCTGTGCTGAGTCCTGTGGGTGACCGAAGGTAGATTCTCAGTGTCGTACAAAAGTGCAGTGGAATGTCCTATTTGTGCACTTCGTGGAATGTCCTGCTTTGATGCCAGACTGCGTAGGATCTTGGAGCTCATATTGTAATTTACATTCAGGCATTTGGCAGACGCTCTTATCCAGAGCGACTTACAAAAAGTGCTTTAAAGTTTACATTACTGGATAGATACTTACACTGGGTTAACTAGGTCAATAACTAAGTGCGATTAGTCTAACACAACTGGGAAGAGTTTTTTTTTTTTTTTTTTTTTTTGGTGGTGGGGGGGGGGGGGGGGGGGGGTTAGTCCTGTAAGTACTGGAGAAATAGATAAGTTTTGAGTCGCCGTTTAAAGATAGTCAAAGTCTCTGCTGTACGGACATCTAGAGGAAGTTCGTTCCACCACCTAGGTGCCAGAACAGAAAAGAGTTTGGATGAATGTCGCCCTCGATCCCTGAGAGATGGTGGGACGAGGCGAGCAGTGCTGGAGGACCGGAGGGAACGCGGCGCAGTGCGTGGTGTGATTAGAGCAGAGAGGTAAGTGGGTGCTGGGCCATTTTTAGCTTTGTAGGCAAGCATCAGTGTTTTGAATTTGATGCGGGCAGCTACAGGAAGCCAGTGCAAGGAGCGGAGGAGTGGGGTGGTGTGGGAGAACTTGGGAAGGTTGAAAACGAGACGTGCTGCTGCATTCTGGATCAGTTGCAGAGGACGAGTTGTGGACAGAGGCAGGCCAGCCAGGAGTGAGTTGCAGTAGTCCAGTCTTGAAATAACAAGGGACTGAACAAGCACCTGAGTAGCCTGTGAAGAAAGAAATGGGCGGATTCTTCTGATTTTGTAAAGAAGAAATCTACAAGAGCGAGTAAGGTTAGCGATGTGAGGGGAAAATGACAGATGATTGTCCATGGTTACCCCAAGATTACAGGCAGTGGCTGAAGGAGTGATTTGAGTGTTCTCCAGGGATATCACAAGATCTTGACCTGGGGATGCGTCACCAGGAATGAACAACAGTTCGGTTTTACTCAGATTGAGTTTCAGCTGATGAGCTGCCATCCAGGATGAGATGTCTGCCAGACATGCTGAGATCCGCGTGGAAACCCGAGTGTCAGAGGGAGGAAAGGAGAAAACAAGTTGAGTGTCATCTGCATAACAATGGTATGAAAATCCATGCGATAATATGACCTTACCAAGAGACCGGGTATAGAGGGAGAACAGAAGAGGACCAAGTACTGAGCCCTGCGGAACACCAGTAGAGAGTCTACATGGGGCAGATGTAGATCCCCTCCATGTCACCTCATATGACCTATCTTCTAGGTAAGAAGCAAACCATTGCCACGCTGTTCCACAAATACCAAGGCTTGTGAGAATAGATAATAGGATCTTGTGGTTCACTGTGTCAAATGCAGCTGACAGGTCCAGGAGGATCAGGACAGATGACAGTTTAGCAGATCTAGCAGCATGGAGCTTCTCAGTGACCGACAGAAGGGCAGTCTCTGTGGAATGTGCCACCTTGAATCCAGATTGGTTGGGATCATTAAGGTTGTTCTGTGAGAGATAAAGAGACATTTGGTTATAAACAGTTCTTTCAAGAATTTTGGAAATAAAAGAGAGAAGTGATACCGGACGATAGTTGTAAACTTCTGATGGGTCCAGGCAGGGTTTCTTGAGGATGGGAATAACCCTTGCTTTCTTAAAAGCAGCAGGAACATGACCAGATGATATGGAATGGTTAATGATGGTTGTGGTGAAGGGAAGGAGGTCTCGTGAGATGGCCTGGAGAATTGTGGAAGGGATTGGGTCTAAAGAACAGGTAGTGGGGTAAGATGACGAGATGATCTGCTGAATCTCATCAGATGACAGGTTGGAAAATTCTGCTAAGGGAGGGAAGGGAAGTTCCTGAGGTTCTACTGTAGGAGTTTGGTTGGGAGCGAAGGACTGGTGGATTGCTGCAATTTTCCCATCATAGAATGTGGCAAAATCGTCAGCAGTCAGAGAGGAAGGGGCAGGAGGAGTCGGTGGGTTGAGTAGTGAGGAGAAGCTGTTATGGAGTTTGCCAGGATCATGTGCAGAGGCTTCCAGCTTTTCTCTGTAGAATGCAGTTTTGGCAGAAGTCACGTCACATGAGAATTTGGAGAGAATAGTCTGGTAAGAGACAAGATCGGCATCAAGCTGCGATTTCTTCCATCTTCTCTCTGCAGTTCTTAATTCTCTTCTGTTGTTGCGCAGTACATCAGATAGCCAAGGAGCAGGACAAGACGTCTTCCTTGGTTTAGATGACAGCGGGCAAAGGAGCTCTATGGATGAGGAGAGAGAAGAAAGGAAAGTTTCAGTCGCAGTCTCTAGTGGTAGAGAGGAGAAGGAGTCTGGGTCTGGGAGGAATGATAGGGTGCATGAAGACATAGAGGAAGGGGAGACAGAGTGAAGGTTTCTGCGGGTAAGAGAGAAATTTTGGTGGCTAGTTTTACACAGAATAGGAAGGGTTATGGTGAAGGATACCAGGTAATGATCAGATTTATGAAGGGGAATAGTAGTGAGATCTGTGACTGGGGAAGGGCGGCAAAAAACGAGGTCAAGAGAATTCCCTGCCTTGTGTGTGGGAGGGCAACTGTTTAGAGTTAAAGAGAAAGAGTTAAGGAGAGGGAGAAGGAAAGAGGATTGGAGTTTGTCAGAGGGGAGGTTGAAGTCTCCTAGAACAGTGAGAGGAGTGTTAGTGGAAGGAAAAAGACTAAGAAGCATGTCCATTTCATCCAGAAAGTTTCCTAGAGAGCCAGGTGGACGGTAGATAACTAAGATGTGGAGGTTAATTGGAGAGGTTACCTTAACTGCATGAAATTCAAATGATGAAAAACTGTGATGAGACAGGTCAATAGACGAGAAGGACCATCTCTTAGACAACAACAGACCCGTACCACCACCTCTGCCAGTTTCTCGTGGAGAGTGAGAGAATATATAGGCAGAGGATAGGGCAGCCGGTGTAGCAGAGTTCTGAGGAGATATCCAGGTCTCTGTTAGTGCAAGAAAGTCAAAAGAGTAATGGGTAGCTAGGGCTAAAATAAAATCTGCTTTCTTTACAGCAGATTGGCAGTTCCAGAGCCCACCTACCACCAGTGCAGGACAATGAGACAGTACTGGAGGGTAGATGAGGTTTCTGGGAGATCTGCCTCTGCTGTGTGAGTAAAAGCATCTTGGTCTGTGAGAGCTGACAGAGATAGGTGATCTCTTGTGTGTCCTCAATTTTGAATGAATCATCAACAGTGTCGCCAGCAACGCACTCCCACCCTCGCTACGTCTAACAAAGACTTGGAGGTGAGAACCAAAAGTCTCAAATTTGGACTCATCAGACCAAAGCACAGTTTTGCATTGATCTAATTAACATTGCTTGTGTTTCCTCAGAATTCTTTTCTGCTTGTTTTTCTTCCGAAGTAATGGATTCTTTGCTGCAATTCGACCAGGAAGGCCTGACTCAAACAGTGTCCTCTAAACAGTGGATGTTGAAATATGTCTGCCGCTTGAACTTCGATGAGCATTTATGTGGGAACTAATCTGAGGTGCTAGGATAACAGAGTGTTGTTGCTATTGTAGACCTATTTGCTCTGTATGCAAATTAATTTTGGTTTAATTTCGGCAAAGTCAGGCAGCCTGAACGATGTGATGAGACTCCGTAATAGTTTTTCAAAACACTTCATGACCAATGGAGTGAATTCTACTGGCTGATAGTCGTTTACGCTGGTGATGCTTGTTTTCTTTGGTAGAAGAACTATGGTAGAAACAGGATGTGATGGCAGACAGTTGAACCATTTGAAAATCTCAGTAAAAGCACTGGCACGCTGATCTGTGCAGTCCTTCAGCACACATCCAGGGACCCCATCAGTTCCTGTGGCTTTTCTTGGATTTATGGCCCTAAGTGTGCACCTTACCTCCTATTCCTCCACTCTGAAGATGGAGCTGCTGTTTTCTTCTGGGTATAGTGTATCTACCCATCCTGACTAGTGTATCTACCCATGCGAGCAAAGATGTTTTGTTCCTCTGCCAGCCATATATCACCTTCAGCTGCTTGTAGATTGGGCCTGTAATTGGTGAGTTGCCGAATACCATCCCACACCTGCTTTGTGTTGTTGCTATCCAGGTGCTCCTCGATCTTTTTTCAATACACTGCCTTGGCCTTCTTAATGCCTTTCTTCAGATTGGCTCAGGCTGCACTGTAAAGGGGTCCATCACTGTTAAAAGCAATGTTCCTCTCTTTTAGCAACCTTTGTACATACTTTGTCATCCAGGGATTCTGTCCTCCAGCTGCTGAGAGGCTCCATCGGACCAGATTTGAATAGTTTTCAGGTTGGCAGGACCAGTTCTCCAGGGATGCAGGGATTAAAAGCAGGGACAAGTGTTCAGACTGGATCAGGTGTGGTAATGGTTTAGCTCTGTAGCCCAACTAGCTCTGTAGCCCAACTGTTTGAATAAAACACTTGTCTAGTATGTTGTCTAGCAAGACATTTTACAATAAAAGTTGGTCGGAATTTAGGAAGCACTGCGTTCAAATCAACGCGACTAAAGTTTCCAGTTAAAATAAACGCAGCATCATAGCAGTATTACTTCCTTTGCAGTAAGGTAATACTGCTATGTAAATGACTGAGCACAGTGTTAGCATTAGCATCTGGTGGGATATACACCAGCAGTTAGCATGACCACATTAAACTTCCTGGGAAGGTAAAAAGGCCTGCAATGAATAGTCAGAAACTCTCGGTTAGGAGAGCAGTAACTGGCTAGAGACCCCCTCCTCTGCTCTTACCAGAATCTGTTGTTCTTACAAGAATCTTGGTTCTGTTGTGACGCTGTGCTGTGCTGGCTGCTAATGCAATAGCAGAATCTGGAATGGATGAACAGAGCCATATCTCTGTGATGAAAATGATGCAGCTTCTTGCTATTTTCGCCCAGATGTTATGTAAACGGAAAAATTCTGTTGTAACGCTGCCCCTGACGTAAATCCTATGGTAAGAAGATCTTGCCGATTGTAAACATTATTTGCCCAACAGATTGTGATAAGGCAAGTGATAAGCCACATGTACCCAAACAAATGAAAACGGGAAGATGCGAAAAAAGACCAAAACAAACATGTAAACACTGCACTGAACCGCTGCATTTAAGCATGCCGCCATCTTGGATCGCCGCATCTTTCATTTGAAACTCATGTAGATAAAATTAACAGGATAGCATTCTTTCATCTCAGAAATATTGCTAAGATAAGGAATCTATTGTCACTAAATGATGCAGAAAAATGTCTTTCTGTTTTGACAAGTACACCAGTAAAAGATCAGTAAAATATTATAGATTCCAATCTTTCATTTGAAGCTCATGTAGATAATATTACCAGGATAGCCTTCTTTCAGCTTCTGCCTTGAGATCAGGGTCAGGTTTGGTTTTCATGGATCTTTCCTTGAAAGGTGCAATGAAATCCAAAATCCCTGGATAGGTGGAGTAGAAGACAGAGATAAAATCCTCCGGGCACAGAAGAGAAGTTAGCTCATCCTGAATGTAAAGACTAGTGTTCATGAATGCAGCAGCAAACTCTCCAGCTTTGGCGGAATGGATGGTGCGGCAGTGGTACACCTTGGGGTGGTTGTTGACTGGGGTGGTTACTGATTTGACAGTAGAAAGGGGAGCAGTAAATTAAAAAATGACAGGGAAGAGGTCCCAAATGCAAATGTAATTAATTTCTGACGGATACTAGAAGTTCATGTGAGATTATGAGGTACATTGTGTGGTCATACTGATGTGTGGGGCCATTAACTGATTGTAGCAGGTCAAAGGACTCTAGTCAAAGGAGACAAAAAACTTTGAAAATCATTAACCAGTTGGCTGGATGAACAACAAACATGTAAGCAATTATCGGCTTACAGCTCACAGACTGCTTTGGAGATTTCCTTGTACGCAGCCCCGTGCCTGGATCCTCACTGGCTGGCAATGCGAAGTGATCTGGGATGGCCATCTTGAACCATTCATAACTGTACTCCTGAAAGTGTACTCCTGAAACCAGAATTATCCACACAGGAGGCCAGGTAGGCTTTTGACGAGTTTGACGAGGATAACTCCTGTCTTTTCGGGTCTCTTGCACCTCTTGCAGGAGGTGGCGGTGTCTTTGAATGTTCACTGTTAGAACAATCGTGAGAGTTGTTCACTGACAGGTGATTGTGCACCAGCAGAGATGACAAACAGAATAAACACAGCAATTAATAATGAACATGACAAAGTAGGACGGTGAACCATACAAAGTGGCGCCATCTTGCCAACTTTCCTGAGAGTGACAGAAGCCGTTTGGCACTAATATGTCTATTGATTCTGATCCCAGCCTTCCTCTACTTGAGACAACTGATTGTTGTTGATGATCAAGAAGGCAAGAATGTCACAGTTTAACTCGGATTAACTCTTGACAAGAAACACCTGTGAACTGAAAACTGAAAACCGGGTGACTACCTCATGAATCTGATGAGAGAACGCCACGAGTGTGCCGAGCTGTCATCAAAACTAAATGTAGCTAGTTAGGATAGTCTAAAAAAATAAACCATGTTTTGGTTTATGTACCATTTTTGTTTACTACATGATTGAATACATGTCATTTCATAAGTCTTCCTCACCTGCCCCTATGGGTGAGCTGCAACTGCTCCTGGAACCAGTTTGTATCAGTTACTGATCACATTATGATTATTTTGTGTGTCACTGATCACAAAACTCAGAGGAAACAGAGCTTGTACTTTATCTGTCCTCTTCAATTATGTAGAGTTCAGTGAACATTAAGTGATTTTCCACTTCCAGTGAGTTTGAAGTTCAGGTTTTTGTTGTTTCTCGTGTTGTGTGAAAGCAGAAGTGAGTGTGAGCAGTGAGGAGGTTTTTGTCACGGTGTACATCACTGTGGTACAGCTGAAGAAGTAGAGTCGTCCTGTGTCCCACAGTAATACACTGCTGAGTCTCCCACCTCCACATTACTGATTATTAACTGATAGTCGATGCTTGATGAGGCTTTAGATGTGAAGCGTGTGGATGAAAAATTGTCTCCGTATTTATCAGGAGCGGAGTGAGAATGATAAAATCTCAACACAAACTCTGGAGCTGCTGGTGGAATCTGTTTATACCAGGAGACAGTGTTGCTTTCATCCTTTGCGATGTTACAGTCCATAGTGACAGAGTTCCCCTTATCTACTGTTATAACTTGAGGCTTTTGCGTCACTACTTTCTGTGAGCTGACCACTGCAACGTAAAGCAACATTGAGAGTCATCATCATTTCATACAGAAGAATTCTAATGAATGAAAAGACGTGAGTGTGAAGAGGAAAGCAGGAGCAGGAATCTTTACCTGCCAGAGCAGGGAGCAGAGCGCAGACGGTGAGCAGCATGATGTCAGTCTGATCAGCAGAGTGATGAACAGAGCCAAGCCAGCTTTCATAAAGCATCAGAGGCGGGACCTGGATCTGCTCTCAGCCAATCAGACCAGTGGAAGGAACAGCTGCACATGATTTAAAAGCAGCTGTGCTGAACAATTACTATTATGTGAAAATTAATTTTAAACTAAATATTAAGACTAGAAAATAAATACCTGTTTGTCATACAATCCTGCTCTAATTCCACCTAAATTAATTCTCTAGGTAAGAACAAGGTACTGACACTTAGTGATATAAATGAATAGGCTGGATTAAGCACACTAAAACACAATTTCAGCTTATTGTCTGTACAGCTTATGTTTAACTGTATATGTACTACTGAGTCTCTGTATAAATGTGACTCTAAAGTCAGTTTTATCTAATAATTAGGACAAAAATAATCTATATATTTATAAATTCATATAATTTTTTATTAAACAGCCTAACATTTCAATGAGCCCTTTTAAAGTTTCTGTATAGTCATATACAAACTTTTATATTTGTATGTATAAATATAAAAGTATTTATGTAAGGACTTATATATTTATCTATTTATTTTTTATCTACGAGGTGAAGCTTCTTATTTACATGGAGCTAAAATTACACACTGCAGATCAGCAGGTGTTTCCTGATTGTTCCTTCATCCATGATGTGTCACCACACCAAGCTGAAACCATTCTTTGATTAACAACTGTAGAAAAAAACTGAATTCAAGTTGTTGATATGTTTTTATTTTGTAAACAAATCTTTATTCAGCATTCACAGAAGGAGTCTCCAGTGTGAGTGCTTTGCAAGAGTCAGTGACAAACCTTAACGTTTTACACCAGTGTGTTACTGTTACTTCTGCAAATGTGTTGTGGTGACAGATCTATAAAGTTTCCTTAAACCCTTTTTAACATCATGAAAGACTTACTGATACAGTTTTCTTTTTTCAGAATTGCAGTTTTATTGAAGTTCTTTTTGATTACATGAAATATTTTTATAGTTCTTCTTTCTCCACAGATTTATCTAAAACATCTGTAAACGTCTGTTAAAAAATGGACACGTAAAAACAGTAATCATGTTCATTCACTGCATGCAGACTTGCTAATCTTCACCGATGCAGCTTTTCCTCCAGCAGACACTTCACATGTTACGACTTTGTTGTTTTCCCACTCGGAGCTGTCGATGGTCAAAGAGCTGCTCAGTGTGAATTTCTTATTGGCTTGCTGCAGTGCAGAGCCGGTGATGACTCCACTGGTGACCGAGTTCCCGTTCACGAGCCAACGCACATCAGCAAAACCACCGGCCACCTCGCTGGCCAAACACACTAGAGTGGCTTTTTTAGACTCCAGCTGTTCACTGGACGGAGGGAGAACGGTCAGAACAGGAGCCGGGAGAGCAGCGTCTGATTCCACACACAGAGGGAGACATTCATTACACCAAATAACACTATTCTAATATGTGGATAGGTAATACATGTTTAAAAATAATTTAAGCATTTCCGTAAAAAAAAATACATCTGTCTTTATAACATACTATCAGAAAAATGTAAACACTAGAATATATTTAAAAATTGTATTTGAACAGATCCATAAAAAGCTCAGAATTGTTAAATAATATCAATAAAAGTCAACCATGTACAGTGCATCTGGAAAGTTTTCACAGCGCTTCACTTTTTCCACATTTTGCTATTAAAGCGTTTTTTTTTTATTGATTAAATCCTGTCGCGGACGTCTACAGAGCTATTTCTTAGACTTCATGTCTTGGTTTGTACTCAACATGCACTGTTACCTGTGGGACCTTATATAGACAAGTGTGTGTCTTTCCAAATCATGTCCAATCAACTCCATTTACCACAGGTGGACTCTAATCGAGTTGTAGAGACATTTAAAGGAAGGTCAGTGGAACCAGGAAGCACCTGAGCTCAATTTTGAGTGTCATGGCAAAGGCTGTGAATACTTATGTACATGTGATTTCTTTCTGTTTTTATTTTAAATTAATTTGCAAATATTTCAAATAAACCTACAGTAAGGCTGTAACATAGCAAATGTGAAGAAGAAAAAATGTAACATGCACCGTAACATGTACACATTATTAAATGCTAAGGAACACAGAAGAAGACCCAAGTAAAATGTGTTTTTAAAAAGAAATTAAACTGGATGAAGAAATAAACCTGACACTAGAACATACAGTGTGAATGTGATACAGTGTAGAAGTCTGTTGTTCATACACACATGGACAAAATTGTTGGTACCCTTCGGTCAATGAAAGAATAACTCACAATAGTCACATAAATAACTTTAGTCTGACAAAAGTAATACTTTTAAAAAATTCTATGAATGTTAACCAATGAAAGTCAGGCATTGCTTTTCAACCGTGCTTCAACAGAATTATTTAAAAACATAAACTCATGGAACAGGCCTGGACAAAAATGATGGTACCCCTAAAAAATACTGAAAATAATGTGACCAAAGGGACATGTTAATTCAAGGTGTGTCCACTAATTAGCATCACAGGTGTCTACAATCTTGTAATCAGTCAGTGGGCCTATATATAGGGCTCCAGGTAGTCACTGTGTTGTTTGGTGACATGGTATGTACCACACTCAACATGGACCAGAGGAAGCGAAGGAAAGAGTTGTCTCAGGAGATTCGAAAGAAAATTATAGACAAGCATGTTAAAGGTAAAGGCTATAAGACCATTTCCAAGCAGCTAGATGTTCCTGTGACTACAGTTGCACATATTATTCAGGAATTTAAGATCCATGGGACTGTAGCCAACCTCCCTGGACGTGGCCGCAGGAGCAAAATTGATGTCAAATCAAAGAGACGGATAATCCGAATGGTAACAAAAGAGCCCAGAAAGACTTCTAAAGAGATCCAAGGTGAACTTCATGCTCAAGGAACATCAGTGTCAGATCGCACCATCCGTCGTTGTTTGAGCCAAAGTGGACTACATGGGAGACGACCAAGGAGGACACCATTGTTGAAAACAAATCATAAAAAAGCCAGACTGGAATATGCCGAACTACATGTTGACAAGCCACAAAGCTTCTGGGAGAATGTCCTATGGACAGATGAGACAAAAATGGAACTTTTGCCAAGGCACATCAGCTCTATGTTCACAGACGGAAAAATGAAGCATATGAAGAAAAGAACACTGTCCCTACTGTGAGACATGGAGGAGGCTCTGTTATGTTCTGGGGCTGCTTTGCTGCATCTGGCACAGGGTGTCTTGAATCTGTGCAGGGTACAATGAAATCTCAAGACTATCAAGGGATTCTAGCAAGAAATGTGCTGGCCAGTGTCAGAAAGCTGGGTCTCAGTCGCAGGTCATGGGTCTTGCAACAGGACAATGACCCAAAACACACAGCTAAAAACACCCAAGAATGGCTAAGAGGAAAACATTGGACTATTCTAAAGTGGCCTTCTATGAGCCCTGACCTCAATCCTATTGAACATCTTTGGAAGGAGCTGAAACATGCTGTCTGGAAAAGGCACCCTTCAAACCGGAAACAACTGGAGCAGCTTGCTCAGGAGGAGTGGGCCAAAATACCTGCAGAGAGGTGCAGAAGTCTCATTGACAGTTACAGGAATCGTTTGATTGCAGTGATTGCCTCAAAAGGTTGTGCAACAAACTATTAAGTTAGGGGTACCATAATTTTTGTCCAGGCCTGTTCCATGAGTTCATTTTTTTAAAATAATTCTGTTGAAGCATGGTTGAAAAGCAATGTTTGACTTTCATTGGTTAACATTCATAGAATTCTTATTTATTATTACTTTTGTCAGATTAAAGTTATTTCTGTGACCATTGTGAGTTTTTCTTTCATTGACCAAAGGGTACCAACAATTTTGTCCATGTGTGTATAAAGAGCTGAGAAGTTTTACTTACCGCTGACAATCAGCTTTGTTCCTTGGCCGAATACCACAGTGATTCATTCAGTGTCCTCACCTGTACAAAAACCTCCTCAGATACAGAAGTGAAAGCAGAAGAACTGAAACGTCCTCCAGACTCCAGAGCTCTCTCTTCTACTGTCTATCATCAGCACACACTCCTTTAATAAGATAAGATAAGATCTTAATGAGATGGGGTGTCCAAACTTTTGCTCTGTACTGTATATATACTGTATATGTATATATATATATTGCACAATTAGTGGTTTTGCATGTGATAGTTATTGTGATAATAATATTGCACAATGTATTAGGGCATAATAAAGTTCTGTTGATTATTGATTCAGCTCCCAAATGAAGGGGGAAGAGTTAGAGAGTTTGATTGTCACTGATGTCCTGTGGCGTTTAGTTTTAGACTTTGGTAGCTGAACGTGCTCCTGCATGACATCAGTGACCCGTGGAGGGGATGTGATGTATTGTCCATGATACTGAGAAGTTTATGCATCAAGCATGCATCAAGAAGTTCAAGCATCCTCCTCTCAGAATCCTCAACTAGAGACTCCAGCTCTACTCCAATGTTAGAGCCCGCTTTTCTGATGAGCTTGTTAAGTCTGTTGGTAGCTGATTTTAATCTGCTACCCTAGCAGACTACAGCAGAGAAGATAATCCTGTAGACCACAGAATGGTAGAACATCTGAAGCATGGTTCTGCATACATTAAAAGACCTGAGTCTCCTGAGAAAGTACAGGAGACTCTGACCTTTTTTGTACACAGCATCAGTGTTCTTTGACCAGTCCAGTTTATTGTCAATGTGAACACCCAGGCATTTGTAGCTGTCCACAACGTCCACCTCACTGCCCATGATGTTGATGGGGTAAGGGATAGTCTTATATTAGTTTTTAAAACATTGAGCTGATTTAGTCCACACCACTCCACAAAACTGTCTACCACACTTCTGTACTCAGTCTCTTGGCCTCCCCTGATACCGCCCACTACAGCAGAATCATCTGAGAACTTCTGCAGATGGCAAAACTGTGAGAGGTGTCTGAAGTCTGAGGTGTAGAGTGTAAACAGAAAGGGAGATAGGACTGTCCCTTGAGGGGCCCCTGTGCTGCTCACAATAGTGTCTGTAGTGATGTTCTGTAGCCTCACATATTGTGGACGATCTGTGAGATAGTTCATAATCCAGGTCACAAGGGAAACATCCACCCACATGTCCAGTAGCTTATTACTGAGTAGCTCAGGTCTGATTGTGTTGAACACACTGGAGAAATAAAAAAACATGACTCTCACAGTGTTCCCTGACTCCTCGAGGTATGTATATGCTCTGTTAAGCAAATAGATGATGACATCCTCCACACCAATGCGGGGCTGATAGGCGAACTGCAGGGGGTCCTGGTATGGTTGTCCGATTGTCTGGATGTGCTTAAGGACCAGTCTTTCCAGGGACTTCATGAAATGTGAGGTCAGAATAACAGGCCTGTCGTCACTGTTTGTCTTTTGGTGTTTATTCTTAGGCACAGGAACAAGGCATGATGTCTTCCACAGGTCTGGTACAGTCATTATGCTCGGGCTCAGATTGAAGATGTGCTGAAACACTCCACAGAACTGAGTAGCACAACGTCAGAGAACCCTAGGACTGAGTCCATCTGGACCAGTGGCCTTGTCTGGTCGTAAGTAATCACTTGAACTCTCCCCTCACATCCTCTGTGGTGAAGTGTATCGGAGACAATGTAGAAGATGGCACTGAGGGTAAAGGGTTCAGCAGTGTCGAGGGCGTAGGGCTGGTTGTGGACATGTATTGTAGTGGTTGGGGGGGGTGGGGGTGATGGGGCATTGCAGGTAGGTGGATGGTTGAGGTCCTGAGAGCTGGCTAAGTCACTGATGGTATTTGTGATGCTTTGGTGAGGTACAATAGGGTAGATGTCTGATCAAATCTGTTAAAAAACAGATTTGGGAAACACTTCACTGTCTCAGTGGGGATTACACTGTCCAAGTAGAAATTAACATAGCCTGTGATTCAGGTAGTAAGTCCATTAACATCCTCCAGGTGCGAATTACAGAGAGCATCCCAGTCTGTCACCTCAAA
The DNA here is from genome assembly GCA_030347435.1 of Clarias fuscus. Lineage (NCBI taxonomy): Eukaryota > Metazoa > Chordata > Actinopteri > Siluriformes > Clariidae > Clarias > Clarias fuscus. The sequence continues at coordinate 2,848,392 of CM059212.1, forward strand.
ACAGCTCTGTAGAGTCTCCATAGCTTCCTTTGACCATCTACGTACTTCTCTTGTGGTCACAGGCTGCTGCCAACTGCAGCTATGGTTAAGGTAAACCACATCGTGATCTGATTTACCCAGAGGGGGGAGGAGGGGCTATGGAGCTGTATGCCTCTTTGACATTAGCATACAATAAGTTCAAGGTTTTATTTCCTCTTTTATTGCAGTTCACAAACTGTTTATATGTGGTTATTGTAGAATCCAGTGTGACATGATTAAAGTCGCCAGAGAGAAGACGCCATGAAGGCACAGGGATGCAGTGTCTGTAGGCTCGCTGTCGCGGAATTGATGACGTGAGCAGCCCGCACCGCATCAGCGAAAGGAGGAATGTAAACATTGATGATAATGGCATGTGAAAACTCTCTCGGCAAATAGTATGGACAAAGACTTCCTGCTAACAGTTCGATATCCGGGCTGCACAGACTTTCCTTCCCCGTAATGTGTCCATGGTTGCACCACTTGTTGTTGATATAGATCGCGCCACTCCCTCCCTTCATCTTGCCGCTCGCAGTGTCGTTCCTGTCCACCCGCACAACCTGAAATCCAGGGAGGCTTACAATAGAGTCTGGTATTTTCTCATACAGCCATGTTTCCGTGAAGCACATAACGATGATTCTCTAAACACCCTTTCATTCTTTGTAAGTGATGTAAGTTCATCCATCTTATTACCCAGTGATCTTACGTTTCCCACAACGATAGACGGAAGATATGGTTTGAACCTCCTCTTCCATAGTCGTCGCATTTTCCCCGCTGTGCATCCCCCAATATTTTCTTCTCAGTTCTTTTGGAATTTCAGGAGATTGTCCATGCATTTCGCTATGCTGGAGACTGAACAGCTGATCCCTAGTGTAAACAATAGTGGCTTGTCGCGTCTCCGCCATGATGATACTCCGGCATGATAAAAGTTATGCAAAAGCCATAATAACAAAAAAGAATGTATAAAAAATCTACAACGTTACACCTAGTGTATGATTACAAACGGAATTGTAGCAACAAGTGCAAAAAAAGCGACTTAAGATACTTTAAAAGCAGAAAAAAAAACAACCAAACCATACGGAACAGCTCTGGAAGGCAGCCACCCGAGGCAGCACCAAAAGTAATGACCCACTCCACTCTTAACATCCCATTCCAGTGTCACTGAATCACAATTCTGTCTCATACACTGTTCTGTTCACACGTCCTGTTAATAGAATTTGCCCTCACTATTAAATCTTTACTGGAGAATCAAAAGCATGAACAGGTGACAATGTACATGCAGACAATCTTCAGCTCTTATCATTCACTATCACACACTGAGCATCTCCTCATGGATCTGGTGTGCAGCAGTTGGCAGTTTGTATCTACACTATCACAGTGTTTTTGAACTGTCCATAATTACACCGATCTCAGGAAATCTTTGGGAAATCTCATTTATGTAGATCAGCTGATCATACTGAGTTTGTTAAAGCCAAAGAACTGACCTGGGACCAGAGAACCATAAACCATCTGTGTCTGTTTTCAGGAATCTGGAATAAATGCTTGTACCATGTCTTTGATCTTCAACTGTAAATTATTCAGTGTGTCTTCAGTGAACAGCAAATGAGTTTACATTTTAGTTTCAATGATATGAGATTCAGGTTTTTGTTCTTTCTCGTGTTGTGTGAAAGCAGAAGTGAGTGTGAGCAGTGAGGAGGTTTTTGTCACTGTGTGCATCACTGTGATACATTCTCACTAGCAGAGCTGTCCCATGTCTGACAGTAATACACTGCTGAGTCTCCAACCTCCACATTACTGATTACCAAATTACAGTCTGATGGAGATGAACACTGTGATGTAAATTTGGGAGATGAAAAACCAGATCCATAGGAAGGAGAGCTCCAGGACTGATGGTGTCTTATCACATGCTGTGGAACTTCTCCAGGAACCTGTTTGTACCAGCGTGCAGCACTATTAGTAACTGTCCCCAGATTACAGTCCATGGTGGCCGTCTGTCCTCGAGTCAGTGTGAGAACAGGAGGCTTCTGCGTCACCACAGTCACACCACTGACACCTGGAATAAAAACAGCACACATGTTACATCACTTCATGCTCACATTAGATGGAGCCCAAATGCTGATGAGCTCCAGAGTTGTGAAATCTTACATGAGAGAGCAGTGAAGAGAGAGCAGAGCGCCGGCAGCATGGTGTCCGTGTGTGATGAGACTCTCGTGCTGAGTGAAGAGACGAGCAGCGTGAGGAGCAGATAAAGGAGAGACGGCAGGGACGTGCTATAAGAGAGACAGGAGGAGGGACAGAGGGAGGAGACACTCAACAACACACACCACAGCTGATGATCTCCACAGTGGTGAACTAAATACTGAACACACACTGGCACTGTCATTATTAACACACCATCAACACACTAATTTATATAAACATTCTCTTTAATTGATATTAAAGTACATGTTGACCTGATTTTTGTCAGCAAGATGCAGAATGTGTCACACCACATTTAAAAAATATAATAATTTGCTTAAAGCTAAAATGTGAGTGTGAGGACAAGCAGGTGTATCCTGAGTGTGTTTCTCTTTCTATGACATATGATGAGTCAGTGCTAATCTATAGACAGGACCATACAGATGAGTGTATTAACTGGAGGATGGACTGATGCTGTTCTGGATAACCACTTCAGTCTCTCTGACTCTTCAACATGTTCTGGTAAATAAAATACAACACACTTTCTCATGTGCTGCATTCGGTAAAAACATGCCAGACACACTAAAGGGGTTAATACGAAGTAATGACCTTTTTAAATAAATACAATCAAAATTTTACCAAAAGCATCACACATATTTGAACTCAATCCTCATCGTCCAAACATAGGTACACTGATGACGTACTGCACAAGATTTAAATGAAGCCGTATCACATGCTTTTTCTTAGCCTAATCATGCTAGGATATTCAAACTCCTGCTTATGCAACATTAGAGCACAGTTTCAGCTAATTATTATTTACAAAACCCCTGGGCTGTACTTTGAACTTCTTGCTATTTGTGGATTTTTTCTCAAACCTGGTGTAACGGATTCGACCCTACAGTCTGTGCAGGGGCAGCACCATAAAGCACGGACACGAGGCGAGGTCTTACAGGAAAAAGGGTAATTTATTTAGGAAAAAATGGGGAAGGAAAGGATTAAAGGAGGGAGGAGGGAAAGAAAGGGTAGGAAGGAATGTGCATGTGCAGCCCTGGTTGGCAGTGCCCCGCTGGCATGTGGGCACAGGCTGGTGAGCAGTGGACAGAGTGGTAGCGTGGGCCCGCGTGGACAGCAGCTCCTGCCTCCGCCTGCTCGCGCTGACTCTGCTCTTTCGGAGGATGACCGGACCGGCCGCTTCCAGCTCTCTCTGTGGACGCGGCCTCAGTCAGGAGTCCACTCTGACGTCCGGCGGCTGGGCGGCTTTCCCCGGCTGGGAACAAGGGCCGTGACGTGAACCTCCTTGCGGCCTTTTCCTCTTCGGCGGCAGGGTCACCATAATCCGGCTCCATATGAGCTGAAGAGCCGCAGGAGTGTTAGGATTATCACTGTTCACTGTTTTATCTGATTGTTAAAAAAAATAAATGACCTTTTAAAACTGAGTGTTTGTAGAAATGTGAATCTCAAATAACAGTTTTTAGTTATATACAGTACAAATCTATATTTCTATTTAACACCGTAACAATTAAGTTAATCCTTTAATTGTGTATATGATTGTACTATTGATTTATTGATCTCTAAATGCACTGATCTCTGATTGAGTCATGTGATTTAAGATGTTACTATTTCCAAGGAGAAGCTCCTCATTTACATGGAGACTAAAATTACACACTGCAGGTCAGCAGGTGTTTCCTGAGAGTTTCTCCATCCATGAGGTGTGACGTGTCTGTGTGTGTGTGTGTGAGAGAGAGAGAGAGGACGAGGTGTGAAATTTGGACTCACACACTTTAATATGTGCTGCATTTGATAGAGAAATGTACGACTAGATATGGTGAAGTGTTTCCTTTAAAACAAACAAAAACATTCTTTGATAGATTTGCAGTTTTATTAAAATTCTTTTTGATTACATGCAGGAGGTGATATTCTTTCTTTCTCTATAGATTCATCTAAAACATCTATGAAATTCTGTTGAATAATTCATATATAAACAGTAATCATGTTCATTCACTGCATGCAGACTTGTTAATCTTCACCGATGCAGCTTTTCCTCCAGCAGACACTTCACATGTTACGACTTTGTTGTTTTCCCACTCGGAGCTGTCGATGGTCAAAGAGCTGCTCAGTGTGAATTTCTTATTGGCTTGCTGCAGTGCAGAGCCGGTGATGACTCCAGTGGTGACCGAGTTCCCGTTCACGAGCCAACGCACATCAGCAAAACCACCGGCCACCTCGCTGGCCAAACACACTAGAGTGGCTTTTTTAGCCTCCAGCTGTTCACTGGACGGAGGGAGAACGGTCAGAACAGGAGCCGGGAGAGCAGCGTCTGATTCCACACACAGAGGGAGACGTTCATTACACCAAATAACACTATTCTAATATGTGGATAGGTAATAAATGTTTAAAAATAATTTAAGCATTTCCTGTAAAAAAAAAAAAAAATCTGTCTTTATAACATACTATCAGAAAAATTTCAACACTAGAATATATTTAAAAATTGCATTTGAACAGATCCATAAAAAGCTCAGAATTGTTAAATAATATTAATAAAAGTCAACCATGTACAGTGCATCTGGAAAGTTTTCACAGCGCTTCACTTTTTCCACATTTTGCTATTAAAGCGTTTTTTTTTTATTGATTAAATCCTGTCGCGGACGTCTACAGAGCTATTTCTTAGACTTCATGTCTTGGTTTGTACTCAACATGCACTGTTACCTGTGGGACCTTATATAGACAAGTGTGTGTCTTTCCAAATCATGTCCAATCAACTCCATTTACCACAGGTGGACTCTAATCGAGTTGTAGAGACATTTAAAGGAAGGTCAGTGGAACCAGGAAGCACCTGAGCTCAATTTTGAGTGTCATGGCAAAGGCTGTGAATACTTATGTACATGTGATTTCTTTCTGTTTTTATTTTAAATTAATTTGCAAATATTTCAAACAAACCTACAGTAAGGCTGTAACATAGCAAAATGTGAAAAGAATGGATGCACCGTAACATGTACACATTATTAAATGCTAAGGAACACAGAAGAAGACCCAAGTAAAATGTGTTTTTAAAAAGAAATTAAACTGGATGAAGAAATAAACCTGACACTAGAACATACAGTGTGAATGTGGTACAATGTAGAAGTCTGTTGTTCATATAAAGAGCTGAGAAGTTTTACTTACCGCTGACGATCAGCTTTGTTCCTTGGCCGAATACCACAGTGATTCATTCAGTGTCCTCACCCGTACAAAAACCTCCTCAGATACAGAAGTGAAAGCAGAAGAACTGAAACGTCCTCCAGACTTCAGAGAGCTCTCTCTTCTACTGTCTACCATCAGCACACACTCCTTTAATAAGATAAGATAAGATAAGATAAGATAAGTCTTTATTAATCCCGAAGGAAATTGTTTCTCCAGCGGCTGCATATTCAAAGGATACAAATACAATAGGATAAGAAGAAAATTAGAAAACAGAATAAAACTATAATACAATATTCTATACTTTCAAAAAATAGATATAAATTGAATAAAGATATATAGAAAAACTACAAAAAAAACTACTGATTGTACAGAAAGGTGCAGAATTGTCTCTTTTGTGTCTTGTACATGTATGTTATTGCACACAGAATATATATTGAACATAATATTTGATATTGCATGTAGAATTGTAATGATATTGCACACCATATATATGTTTATGTACAGTACAGACCAAAAGTTTGGACACGCCTTCTCATTCAAAGAGGTTGAATTTGTATTATGGCAAGAAAAAAGCAGCTAAGTAAAGAAAAACGAGCGGCCATCATTACTTTAAGAAATGAAGATCAGTCAGTCCGAAAAATTGGGAAAACTGTGCACGTGCCCCCAAGTGCAGTCATAAAAAGCATCAAGCGCTTCAAAGAAACTGGCTGACATGCGGACCGCCCCAGGAAAGGAAGACCAAGAGTCACCTCTGCTGCGGAGGATAAGTTCATCCGAGTCACCAGCCTCAGAAATCGCAGGTTAACAGCAGCTCAGATCAGAGAGCAGGTCAATGCCACACAGAGTTCTAGCAGCAGACACATCTCTAGAACAACTGTTAAGAGGAGACTGTGTGAATCGTCTCGGGTTACTTGGCTGTAACCCTGTTCCCTGATAAAGCGGGAACGAGATGCTGCGTGAAAACGCTATGTGAACATCTCTTTGTTTCCGGTTGTGAAGCCTGTGCATGTCAAAACCGCCGAATACCTCGGCTTATAACCTCTGCCAGGCATGACGTCACCGAACAAGGTGCACCTGCAGGTTATAAATAGGAGTGAACCGGAAACATCCTCAGGTCAATTTTGTCTGAAGGACGTCCAGGCACGCCAGCAGTGCGGCATCGGAACGCAGCATCTCGTTCCCGCTTTATCAGGGAACAGGGTTACAGCCAAGTAACCCGAGACGTTCCCTTTCAAAAGCTACACTCGATGCTGCGTGAAAACGCTATGGGAACGAGAATACCAACGCCGCCGCACTGCAAGTGTCTGGACCCCCAGGTTGTGTAGCGTGTGCGCACAAATCCGAGGAGGTCTCAGACCTAGCTCTGGGATGCTGACTCAAGGATTCGCGAACCCGGAGTGGCATTGACATCCAGACTATAAAATCTAACAAACGTTTGTGGAGAGGACCAGCCCGCCCCATCACACACCTGCTGCAGAGCTGCAAAGAGCTGCTCTGACTTATGCCACTGGCTAGTGCGGTGGATGATGATTCTTCTACATCCAAAGTATACCACAAGGAATAAAACTGCTTGATTCAGTGTAAGGACTGTAAGATCATGTCCTGAAGATGCTATCCCTAGGCTTCAGGACTGCTTCTCCTGGTGAAGTGGTGAAGGGTTTTAGCTGAGAAGTATGGAATACTGGGTGGATCCGGAGCGCCGCAGGCAGCTGGAGCCGGTAGGTGACGGGGTTGATTCGGAGGGTGATGCGGTATGGACTGATGAAGCAAGGTGATAATTTCCTGGATTCTGTCTGCAGATGTAGATTTTTTGTAGAGAGCCATACCGTGTCACCTACGTGGTACAATCGCCCCGGTGGGTGTCGACGGTGGTGCTGAGTGATGTAGCGGGTGTTGGCGCGTTTGATGGCAAGGTTTGCTTGGTTCCATAGCCGGACCAACTGACCAACTGTTGGGCTGACGGTACTTCAACCTCCGGTTCTTGGTGGTCGAACATCGGAGGCTGGAAGCCGTGGCATGCCTCAAATGGGCTTAAGCCGGTGGCGGATGAAACGTGGAGGTTGTGTGATAGTTCAGCCCAGATGAGGTAGCGAGCCCAGGAGCACTGATGGTCGGCGACAAAGCACCTCAGGTAGCGCTCCAGTTGTTGGTTGGTCCGTTCCGTCTGACCGTGGTGACAGTCTGTGGTGGTAGCCAGAGGACAGACTACAGGTGGAATGGATCAGACGGCAGAAGGCCTTCCAGAACCGTGAGGTGAACTGAGGCCGGCTGTCCGAGACGATGTCCTTTGGGAACCCATGCAGGCGGACTACATGTTCTAATATCAGCTCGGCTGTTTTCTTAGCTGACGGGAGCCCGGGGAGGGCCACCAGGTGCACAGCTTTGGAGAACCGGTCGACGATGGTGAGGATGGTGTTTTTTCCTTCGGAAACCGGCCTGCCCGTGATGAAGTCGACGGCAATGTGTGTCCAGGGCCGACGGGGAACAGGAAGTGGTTGAAGCTCGCCCGGAAATGGTTGATTTACATCCTTGGCCCTGGCACACACTGGGCACGCCTGGACGAACTCGTAAACATCCTTGGTCATGGTGGGCCACCAGAAGGCGCGCTGTATGAATTGAAGGGTGATGGTTCTCTAAACACCCTTTCATTCTTTGTAAGTGCTGTAAGTTCGTCCATCTTACTAGCCAGTGATCTTACTTTTCCCACAACGATAGATGGAAGATATGGTTTGAAGCTCCTCTTCCGTAGTCGTAGCATTTTCCCAATATTTTCTTCTCAGTTCTTTTGGAATTTCAGGAGATTGTCCATGCATTTCGCTATGCTGGAGACTCAACAGCTGATCCCTAGGGTAAAAAATGGTTGCTTGATGGATACTCCGGCATGATAAAAGTTATGCAAAAGCCATAATGACAAAAAAGAATGTATAAAAAATCTACAACGTTACACCTAGTGTACAATTACAAACGGTATTGTAGCAACAAGTGCAAAAAAAGTGACTTAAGATACTTTAAAAACCCAAAAAAAAACAACCGAACCATACAGAACAGCTCTGGAAGGCAGCCACCCGTGGCAGGGCCAGAAGTAATGTCTCACTCCACTCTTAACATCCCATTCCAGTGTCACTGACTCACAATTCTGTCTCATACACTGTTCTGTTCATACGTCCTGTTAATAGAATTTGCCCTCACTATTAAATCTTTACTGGAGAATCAAAAGCATGAACAGGTGACAATGTACATGCAGACAATCTTCAGCTCTTATCATTCACTATCACACACTGAGGATCTCCTCATGGATCTGGTGTGCAGCAGTTGGCAGTTTGTATCTACACTATCACAGTGTCGTTTGAACTGTCCCTAATTACAACAATCTCAGGAAATCTTTGGGAAATCTCATTTATGTAGATCAGCTGATCATACTGAGTTTGTTAAAGCCAAAGAACTGACCTGGGACCAGAGAACCATAAACCATCTGTGTCTGTTTTCAGGAATGTGAAATAAATGCTTGTACCATGTCTTTGATCTTCAACTGTAAATAATTCAGTGTGTCTTCAGTGAACATCAAGTGAGTTTACATTTTAATTTCAATGATTTGAGAGTCAGGATTTTGTTCTTTCTCATGTTGTGTGAAAGCAGAAGTGAGTGTGAGCAGTGAGGAGGTTTTTGTCACGGTGTTCATCACTGTGGTACAGCTGAAGTAGTAGAGTCGTCCCGTGTCTCACAGTAATACACTGCTGAGTCTCCCACCTCCACATTACTGATTATTTGTCATGCACACTCGTAACACGACCGGCACTTGGACCCGGAAGTAATACGGTCGGGTTTCAGGAAGCATAAAAGGAAACAAGATGGCACTTCACATTGCTCAGTCATTGAGTTCGCCCATGCCTTTGCTGACGCTACGCCGACTATTCTGTGAGTACTCACCATTTCGGGTTGCTTCTTTGATTGAGTGTGTGTTTCTAGAACGCGGGTTTATTTGTGTAGATCCTTGCTCTTCTTGTAAGAGAGTTCTTAAACTAATCGCGTGGTTATCCTGCCTACTCGCGCTGCTTCCGCGTTTGGGTTTACCATCCACGCTACACGGGCTAACTGCTAAGGCTTTTCTGTTCATCCCTCGGTTGCTCGTGACAGAATGACTGAGCCAAAAGCAGTAAACCCAGCGGAGTTTGCTCGCCTCTGTGATGTGATTGACCAGCATGCCTAACTGATCAATAAGCTCCGTGGTGAAGTTGCGTCTCTCCAAAATGACGTCCAAGACGTCGCGGCCTTGCGCCGCGAGGTGGCGAAGCTACGGCAGGAGAACGCGACCCTCCGCGGGGTGGCTGCTCAGTCGGTATCATCTATCATCTGCGGCAGGAAGGGTCATCCGTAAGCCGATACACAGCGGATTTCCGCACTCTCGCCGTACAGACCACCTGGGGAGACGCTGCCCTCCGGACGGCCTACTACGAGGGACTGGCTTCACGTATTAAGGATGAACTCGCCGGACGGGAGCTTCCAACCACGCTGGAGGGACTAATCCAACTCACCCTCCAGATTGACCAGCGCCTGCTCTCCCATCCGAGGCCAGCCCCCGGACCCTGCCGCCCATCACGCCATCTTTCTCTTACTCCACGCTCCGACCACCAGCTTTCAACACCACCGCCATGGCACCCGTCGGATCTCCACCTCCTGCCGTGGTTAACACAGGAGCCGGGGAACCCATGCAATTAGGACGCGCCTCCTTGAACGCTGCAGAGCGAGAACGATGCTTCAGGGCGCCTATTGTGGGTCGGCGGCGCATCATAGAGTCATATGCCCTCTTCGCCCGGGAAACGGCCAGGCCCGGTGAACCCTGGGAACAGTTCACCGGGCTCCCTCCATCTCTCCGCCACCACACCCAGCATCTCTCGCCTCATGGTTCAGGTACACCTCCAGTTTGGCCACACACGGGTCAGAAGTACCGTGTTCATCGTCTGGACCGATCACCAAAATCTAATCACTATCCAGAGTTTGAAACAACTTAATCCAAGACAGGCGCGGTGGGCACTGTTCTTTGAACAGTATAATTTTCATCTGTCTTACCGTCCGGGGTCGCCGATTCCCTCTCCCGACAACATGAGGAAGAAGCCCCCCGGGCGGACCCCGCACCAGTTCTCCCACCATCAAAATCATCACACCACTCTGTTGGGATTTGGAGACGAGGGTCCGCCAGGCACAGGCCACGGAGACCGAACCGGCAGGTGTGCCACCTGGATGACTCTACGTCCCCCACAACCTAAGAAGCAAGGTCCTCCAATGGGGCCACTCCACTCCGTTCTGCAGCCACCCGGGCGTGGGGCGCACCCAAACATTCATACAGTGCGCCTTTTGGTGGCCCACAATGACGAAGGACATTAAAGAGTTCGTCCAGGCGTGCCCAGTGTGCGCCAGGGCAAAGAACACCAACCAACCAACAGCCGGGGAGCTCCAACCACTTCCCGTCCCCCGTCGGCCCTGGACGCACATTGCCCTCGACTTCATCACGGGCCTGCCGGTCGCCGAGGGGAAAAAACACCATTCTGACCATCGTAGATCGGTTCTCCAAAGCTGTGCATCTGGTGGCCCTCCCCGGACTCCCGTCAGCTAAAAGGACAGTTGAGATGATTTTAGAACACGTAATCCGTCTGCATGGGTTCCCCAAGGACATCGTCTCGGACAGGGGGCCTCAGTTCATGGCATGGTTCTGGAAGGCCTTCTGCCGTCTGATCAATTCCACCTGCAGTTTGTCATCTGGATACCATCCTCAAACTAATGGTCAGACGGAACGGACCAACCAACAACTGGAGCGCTACCTGAGGTGCTTCGTCGCCGATCGTCAGCGCTCCTGGGCCCGCTATCTCATTTGGGCAGAACTGTCACATAATCTCCACGTCTCCTCTGCCACCAACCTAAGCCCATTTGAGATATGCCACGGTTTCCAGCCTCCGATGTTCGAACACCAAGAACTGGAGGATGATGTACCATCGGCCCAACAGTTGGTCCGAAGGTGTCGACGGCTATGGAGTCAAGCCAATACTGCCATTCACCGTGCCAACTCACGTCCTCGGGGCAGAGGGCTCCAGTACCTCGTGGATTGGGAAGGTTACGGTCCCGAGGAGCAATCTTGGATTCCGGCTCGGTTCGTCCTAGACCCCGAACTCATCCGGGACTACCGTCGTCGGGTGTCCTCCACCCCAGGACCGTCGAGAGTCGGTCCTGGACAGGGGGGTACTGTCATGCACACTCGTAACACGACCGGCACTAGGACCCGGAAGTAATACGGTCGGGTTTCAGGAAGCATGAAAGGAAACAAGATGGCGCTTCAAATCGCTCAGTCATTGAGTTCGCCCATGCCTTTGCTGACGCTACGCCGACTATTCTGTGAGTACTCACCAATTCGAGTTGCTTCTTTGATTGAGTGTGTGTTGCTAGAACGCGGGTTTATTTGTGTAGATCCTTGCTCTTCTTGTAAGAGAGTTCTTAAGCTAATCGCGTGGTTATCCTGCCTACTCGCGAGTGAGTGTGAAGAGGAAAGCAGGAGCAGGAATCTTTACCTGCCAGAGCAGGGAGCAGAGCGGAGACGGTGAGCAGCATGATGTCATTCTGATCAGCAGAGTGATGAACAGAGCCAAGCCAGCTTTCATAAAGCATCAGAGGCGGGACCTGGATCTGCTCTCAGCCAATCAGACCAGTGGAAAGAACAGCTGCACAGTTAATGTCATTTAAATGATTTATTAAAAACCCCTGTGCTGAAGAATTACTTTGAATAAAGAAAGCCATAAAATGAACATTGTGTTAACTATTAGGTATAAAATTTATTCAACTGAAATATAATTAATAGAAAATAAGAAGACTGGAAGACTATCTTATACTTACTGTACATACTGAACATCAAAAAACTGACCAACAGCAGCATTTAATAAAGTGCAGTAACACACTATTTATCCCACAGCAGGAATTTGTAAAATTAAATGATAAAATACACAGAATGGACACACAGGTACATAGCAGGAAATAAATAATAATAATAATAATAATAATAATAATAATAAATAAAATGAAATACAAATTAAAACAATTATACAAGAATAAAACAATAAAAGCACCACAACTGTTCAGATTATAAGGCAAATTATAAAGATTAAGCACATCTTCTACTAAATAATCTAATAATACTAATAAAAGGCTTTTCAGAATAAATATGTCTTTAGTTTGACTTTGAATGTGGAGAATTCCTTTTCAGATGTAAGATCAGGAGGGAGGGAATTCCAGAGTTTAGGAGATAAATTCTGGTAAAGACCCTCCAAGGTTAGCCAAAGGCAAAACAAAAATAAAGATTCACACTTACTCAGTCGACTATGGCAATTAAAAGTGTTGCTTTGTCAAGGTTGGGTGTCCAGTATAATGGGCTTTCAAGGGGCTCAGAATCTCTAACCGCACTAAATGTAACTTTAAATGGATAAAAGTACACTGTAAAAAATCCAACTAGATAAATGTTGAATGGATTAATAGTGTATTGTTGACCCAACTTCTTACAGTGGTATATGTTGAGACAACAGTGGGTTCTTGAAAACTTTGGAGACACAGACTGAATAAATAAAAAATATAATGCTCATCTACGAGTGTTATATCGGTTCACTTATCTGCATGAAACCCGGATTGAGTAAATAACAGGTTAATTTAAAACATCACTTTAAACATGTAGTTACTCCTGAGAACGACAAAGTAAAAACCTTAAAAGTATAAAATTCTTTTGAATATGAAACAATGCATAGCTTTAAAACATCATTAGAATTCCAGAAACAGTGTTTTACACTCTGGTGGTATATAGCCTCATTAATATATTTGACTTTTTATCATAACCAGATATTCAGTGAAATTGATCGTCTTTACATAATTCTCTTGTTTCTTTAACCAGAGCTGTGCTGTGGAGGATTGGGGTCGGAGGGCTGACGGATGGCATTTTGGAGCTACTGGAGGAGTGTGAACATGGTGTTGGAGGTGACTGTAGTCTTTGGTGGTCTGGGTGACTGTACAGCAGCTGCTACAAATTCATTTCATTTACAAATTCATTTTATTTCATTTACAAAACCACTTGCAAAGAGGAAAATAGTGATAGATTCATCTAAAACATGAGAAATTCTGCTTGAAAAATCATATATAAACAGTAATCAGGTTCATTCACTGCATGCAGACTTGTTAATCTTCACTGATGCAGCTTTTCCTCCAGCAGACACTTCACATGTTACGACTTGGAGCTCGGAGCTGTCGATGGTCAAAGAGCTGCTCAGTGTGAATTTCTTATTGGCTTGCTGCAGTGCAGAGCCGGTGATGACTCCACTGGTGACCGAGTTCCCGTTCACGAGCCAACGCACATCAGCAAAACCACCGGCCACCTCGCTGGCCAAACACACTAGAGTGGCTTTTTTAGCCTCCAGCTGTTCACTGGACGGAGGGAGAACGGTCAGAACAGGAGCCGGGAGAGCAGCGTCTGATTCCACACACAGAGGGAGACATTCAGAGAAATTATATTACAGCACTGCTGAGTTCTGATTGGTCAGAAGGTGATGATTAAATGTCTATAACAGCAGCTCTGACAGTAGTGCATGTGACCATTAATGTGCATGATTTAATATGTTATCCTTTAGTTACAACTCATTCAACGCAACTTGGTTGGAGGACCTTCTACATAATCTGTGATTGATAAACAGATTCAGTATGTTTTTTTTTTTTTTAATGAAAACATATTGACCTCCACTGAATTGATATTTCATGTTTGAGGGAGTCCATATAAAGAAAACTTTCTCTAAAAAATTAATCTGTCATGTTGTACACAAATCAGAAAAGATAAACATAAACAAATAAAGCAATGAACATGACATGAGACCATGTAGTGTGGAGCTCAGAGGTTTTACCAAGTACTGACGATCAGCTTTGTTCCTTTGTTGTAATTCATTCATTCAGTGTCCTCACCTGTACTGTCTACCATCAGCACACACTGAGAATCAGTGTCCATTATCTTGAACCACATCCAGGAGAGGAGATCTTCAACTCTGATTATTCCGTTACACATCTGTGAGCAATTCTATTTGAATTTCTCATGTGACCGCTCATCCATGTAGGAAGCAAATCATTGCCATACCATAACATATTACAAGCTCTGTCCTGTGCTGAGTCCTGTGGGTGACCGAAGGTAGATTCTCAGTGTCGTACAAAAGTGCAGTGGAATGTCCTATTTGTGCACTTCGTGGAATGTCCTGCTTTGATGCCAGACTGCGTAGGATCTTGGAGCTCATATTGTAATTTACATTCAGGCATTTGGCAGACGCTCTTATCCAGAGCGACTTACAAAAAGTGCTTTAAAGTTTACATTACTGGATAGATACTTACACTGGGTTAACTAGGTCAATAACTAAGTGCGATTAGTCTAACACAACTGGGAAGAGTTTTTTTTTTTTTTTTTTTTTTTGGTGGTGGGGGGGGGGGGGGGGGGGGGGTTAGTCCTGTAAGTACTGGAGAAATAGATAAGTTTTGAGTCGCCGTTTAAAGATAGTCAAAGTCTCTGCTGTACGGACATCTAGAGGAAGTTCGTTCCACCACCTAGGTGCCAGAACAGAAAAGAGTTTGGATGAATGTCGCCCTCGATCCCTGAGAGATGGTGGGACGAGGCGAGCAGTGCTGGAGGACCGGAGGGAACGCGGCGCAGTGCGTGGTGTGATTAGAGCAGAGAGGTAAGTGGGTGCTGGGCCATTTTTAGCTTTGTAGGCAAGCATCAGTGTTTTGAATTTGATGCGGGCAGCTACAGGAAGCCAGTGCAAGGAGCGGAGGAGTGGGGTGGTGTGGGAGAACTTGGGAAGGTTGAAAACGAGACGTGCTGCTGCATTCTGGATCAGTTGCAGAGGACGAGTTGTGGACAGAGGCAGGCCAGCCAGGAGTGAGTTGCAGTAGTCCAGTCTTGAAATAACAAGGGACTGAACAAGCACCTGAGTAGCCTGTGAAGAAAGAAATGGGCGGATTCTTCTGATTTTGTAAAGAAGAAATCTACAAGAGCGAGTAAGGTTAGCGATGTGAGGGGAAAATGACAGATGATTGTCCATGGTTACCCCAAGATTACAGGCAGTGGCTGAAGGAGTGATTTGAGTGTTCTCCAGGGATATCACAAGATCTTGACCTGGGGATGCGTCACCAGGAATGAACAACAGTTCGGTTTTACTCAGATTGAGTTTCAGCTGATGAGCTGCCATCCAGGATGAGATGTCTGCCAGACATGCTGAGATCCGCGTGGAAACCCGAGTGTCAGAGGGAGGAAAGGAGAAAACAAGTTGAGTGTCATCTGCATAACAATGGTATGAAAATCCATGCGATAATATGACCTTACCAAGAGACCGGGTATAGAGGGAGAACAGAAGAGGACCAAGTACTGAGCCCTGCGGAACACCAGTAGAGAGTCTACATGGGGCAGATGTAGATCCCCTCCATGTCACCTCATATGACCTATCTTCTAGGTAAGAAGCAAACCATTGCCACGCTGTTCCACAAATACCAAGGCTTGTGAGAATAGATAATAGGATCTTGTGGTTCACTGTGTCAAATGCAGCTGACAGGTCCAGGAGGATCAGGACAGATGACAGTTTAGCAGATCTAGCAGCATGGAGCTTCTCAGTGACCGACAGAAGGGCAGTCTCTGTGGAATGTGCCACCTTGAATCCAGATTGGTTGGGATCATTAAGGTTGTTCTGTGAGAGATAAAGAGACATTTGGTTATAAACAGTTCTTTCAAGAATTTTGGAAATAAAAGAGAGAAGTGATACCGGACGATAGTTGTAAACTTCTGATGGGTCCAGGCAGGGTTTCTTGAGGATGGGAATAACCCTTGCTTTCTTAAAAGCAGCAGGAACATGACCAGATGATATGGAATGGTTAATGATGGTTGTGGTGAAGGGAAGGAGGTCTCGTGAGATGGCCTGGAGAATTGTGGAAGGGATTGGGTCTAAAGAACAGGTAGTGGGGTAAGATGACGAGATGATCTGCTGAATCTCATCAGATGACAGGTTGGAAAATTCTGCTAAGGGAGGGAAGGGAAGTTCCTGAGGTTCTACTGTAGGAGTTTGGTTGGGAGCGAAGGACTGGTGGATTGCTGCAATTTTCCCATCATAGAATGTGGCAAAATCGTCAGCAGTCAGAGAGGAAGGGGCAGGAGGAGTCGGTGGGTTGAGTAGTGAGGAGAAGCTGTTATGGAGTTTGCCAGGATCATGTGCAGAGGCTTCCAGCTTTTCTCTGTAGAATGCAGTTTTGGCAGAAGTCACGTCACATGAGAATTTGGAGAGAATAGTCTGGTAAGAGACAAGATCGGCATCAAGCTGCGATTTCTTCCATCTTCTCTCTGCAGTTCTTAATTCTCTTCTGTTGTTGCGCAGTACATCAGATAGCCAAGGAGCAGGACAAGACGTCTTCCTTGGTTTAGATGACAGCGGGCAAAGGAGCTCTATGGATGAGGAGAGAGAAGAAAGGAAAGTTTCAGTCGCAGTCTCTAGTGGTAGAGAGGAGAAGGAGTCTGGGTCTGGGAGGAATGATAGGGTGCATGAAGACATAGAGGAAGGGGAGACAGAGTGAAGGTTTCTGCGGGTAAGAGAGAAATTTTGGTGGCTAGTTTTACACAGAATAGGAAGGGTTATGGTGAAGGATACCAGGTAATGATCAGATTTATGAAGGGGAATAGTAGTGAGATCTGTGACTGGGGAAGGGCGGCAAAAAACGAGGTCAAGAGAATTCCCTGCCTTGTGTGTGGGAGGGCAACTGTTTAGAGTTAAAGAGAAAGAGTTAAGGAGAGGGAGAAGGAAAGAGGATTGGAGTTTGTCAGAGGGGAGGTTGAAGTCTCCTAGAACAGTGAGAGGAGTGTTAGTGGAAGGAAAAAGACTAAGAAGCATGTCCATTTCATCCAGAAAGTTTCCTAGAGAGCCAGGTGGACGGTAGATAACTAAGATGTGGAGGTTAATTGGAGAGGTTACCTTAACTGCATGAAATTCAAATGATGAAAAACTGTGATGAGACAGGTCAATAGACGAGAAGGACCATCTCTTAGACAACAACAGACCCGTACCACCACCTCTGCCAGTTTCTCGTGGAGAGTGAGAGAATATATAGGCAGAGGATAGGGCAGCCGGTGTAGCAGAGTTCTGAGGAGATATCCAGGTCTCTGTTAGTGCAAGAAAGTCAAAAGAGTAATGGGTAGCTAGGGCTAAAATAAAATCTGCTTTCTTTACAGCAGATTGGCAGTTCCAGAGCCCACCTACCACCAGTGCAGGACAATGAGACAGTACTGGAGGGTAGATGAGGTTTCTGGGAGATCTGCCTCTGCTGTGTGAGTAAAAGCATCTTGGTCTGTGAGAGCTGACAGAGATAGGTGATCTCTTGTGTGTCCTCAATTTTGAATGAATCATCAACAGTGTCGCCAGCAACGCACTCCCACCCTCGCTACGTCTAACAAAGACTTGGAGGTGAGAACCAAAAGTCTCAAATTTGGACTCATCAGACCAAAGCACAGTTTTGCATTGATCTAATTAACATTGCTTGTGTTTCCTCAGAATTCTTTTCTGCTTGTTTTTCTTCCGAAGTAATGGATTCTTTGCTGCAATTCGACCAGGAAGGCCTGACTCAAACAGTGTCCTCTAAACAGTGGATGTTGAAATATGTCTGCCGCTTGAACTTCGATGAGCATTTATGTGGGAACTAATCTGAGGTGCTAGGATAACAGAGTGTTGTTGCTATTGTAGACCTATTTGCTCTGTATGCAAATTAATTTTGGTTTAATTTCGGCAAAGTCAGGCAGCCTGAACGATGTGATGAGACTCCGTAATAGTTTTTCAAAACACTTCATGACCAATGGAGTGAATTCTACTGGCTGATAGTCGTTTACGCTGGTGATGCTTGTTTTCTTTGGTAGAAGAACTATGGTAGAAACAGGATGTGATGGCAGACAGTTGAACCATTTGAAAATCTCAGTAAAAGCACTGGCACGCTGATCTGTGCAGTCCTTCAGCACACATCCAGGGACCCCATCAGTTCCTGTGGCTTTTCTTGGATTTATGGCCCTAAGTGTGCACCTTACCTCCTATTCCTCCACTCTGAAGATGGAGCTGCTGTTTTCTTCTGGGTATAGTGTATCTACCCATCCTGACTAGTGTATCTACCCATGCGAGCAAAGATGTTTTGTTCCTCTGCCAGCCATATATCACCTTCAGCTGCTTGTAGATTGGGCCTGTAATTGGTGAGTTGCCGAATACCATCCCACACCTGCTTTGTGTTGTTGCTATCCAGGTGCTCCTCGATCTTTTTTCAATACACTGCCTTGGCCTTCTTAATGCCTTTCTTCAGATTGGCTCAGGCTGCACTGTAAAGGGGTCCATCACTGTTAAAAGCAATGTTCCTCTCTTTTAGCAACCTTTGTACATACTTTGTCATCCAGGGATTCTGTCCTCCAGCTGCTGAGAGGCTCCATCGGACCAGATTTGAATAGTTTTCAGGTTGGCAGGACCAGTTCTCCAGGGATGCAGGGATTAAAAGCAGGGACAAGTGTTCAGACTGGATCAGGTGTGGTAATGGTTTAGCTCTGTAGCCCAACTAGCTCTGTAGCCCAACTGTTTGAATAAAACACTTGTCTAGTATGTTGTCTAGCAAGACATTTTACAATAAAAGTTGGTCGGAATTTAGGAAGCACTGCGTTCAAATCAACGCGACTAAAGTTTCCAGTTAAAATAAACGCAGCATCATAGCAGTATTACTTCCTTTGCAGTAAGGTAATACTGCTATGTAAATGACTGAGCACAGTGTTAGCATTAGCATCTGGTGGGATATACACCAGCAGTTAGCATGACCACATTAAACTTCCTGGGAAGGTAAAAAGGCCTGCAATGAATAGTCAGAAACTCTCGGTTAGGAGAGCAGTAACTGGCTAGAGACCCCCTCCTCTGCTCTTACCAGAATCTGTTGTTCTTACAAGAATCTTGGTTCTGTTGTGACGCTGTGCTGTGCTGGCTGCTAATGCAATAGCAGAATCTGGAATGGATGAACAGAGCCATATCTCTGTGATGAAAATGATGCAGCTTCTTGCTATTTTCGCCCAGATGTTATGTAAACGGAAAAATTCTGTTGTAACGCTGCCCCTGACGTAAATCCTATGGTAAGAAGATCTTGCCGATTGTAAACATTATTTGCCCAACAGATTGTGATAAGGCAAGTGATAAGCCACATGTACCCAAACAAATGAAAACGGGAAGATGCGAAAAAAGACCAAAACAAACATGTAAACACTGCACTGAACCGCTGCATTTAAGCATGCCGCCATCTTGGATCGCCGCATCTTTCATTTGAAACTCATGTAGATAAAATTAACAGGATAGCATTCTTTCATCTCAGAAATATTGCTAAGATAAGGAATCTATTGTCACTAAATGATGCAGAAAAATGTCTTTCTGTTTTGACAAGTACACCAGTAAAAGATCAGTAAAATATTATAGATTCCAATCTTTCATTTGAAGCTCATGTAGATAATATTACCAGGATAGCCTTCTTTCAGCTTCTGCCTTGAGATCAGGGTCAGGTTTGGTTTTCATGGATCTTTCCTTGAAAGGTGCAATGAAATCCAAAATCCCTGGATAGGTGGAGTAGAAGACAGAGATAAAATCCTCCGGGCACAGAAGAGAAGTTAGCTCATCCTGAATGTAAAGACTAGTGTTCATGAATGCAGCAGCAAACTCTCCAGCTTTGGCGGAATGGATGGTGCGGCAGTGGTACACCTTGGGGTGGTTGTTGACTGGGGGTGGTTACTGATTTGACAGTAGAAAGGGGAGCAGTAAATTAAAAAATGACAGGGAAGAGGTCCCAAATGCAAATGTAATTAATTTCTGACGGATACTAGAAGTTCATGTGAGATTATGAGGTACATTGTGTGGTCATACTGATGTGTGGGGCCATTAACTGATTGTAGCAGGTCAAAGGACTCTAGTCAAAGGAGACAAAAAACTTTGAAAATCATTAACCAGTTGGCTGGATGAACAACAAACATGTAAGCAATTATCGGCTTACAGCTCACAGACTGCTTTGGAGATTTCCTTGTACGCAGCCCCGTGCCTGGATCCTCACTGGCTGGCAATGCGAAGTGATCTGGGATGGCCATCTTGAACCATTCATAACTGTACTCCTGAAAGTGTACTCCTGAAACCAGAATTATCCACACAGGAGGCCAGGTAGGCTTTTGACGAGTTTGACGAGGATAACTCCTGTCTTTTCGGGTCTCTTGCACCTCTTGCAGGAGGTGGCGGTGTCTTTGAATGTTCACTGTTAGAACAATCGTGAGAGTTGTTCACTGACAGGTGATTGTGCACCAGCAGAGATGACAAACAGAATAAACACAGCAATTAATAATGAACATGACAAAGTAGGACGGTGAACCATACAAAGTGGCGCCATCTTGCCAACTTTCCTGAGAGTGACAGAAGCCGTTTGGCACTAATATGTCTATTGATTCTGATCCCAGCCTTCCTCTACTTGAGACAACTGATTGTTGTTGATGATC
>CM059212.1:2869841-2905982 GCA_030347435.1 Clarias fuscus
ACACCTGTGAACTGAAAACTGAAAACCGGGTGACTACCTCATGAATCTGATGAGAGATACGCCACGAGTGTGCGAGCTGTCATCAAAACTAAATGTAGCTAGTTAGGATAGTCTAAAAAAATAAACCATGTTTTGGTTTATGTACCATTTTTGTTTACTACATGATTGAATACATGTCATTTCATAAGTCTTCCTCACCTGCCCCTATGGGTGAGCTGCAACTGCTCCTGGGAACCAGTTTGTATCAGTTACTGATCACATTATGATTATTTTGTGTGTCACTGATCACAAAACTCAGAGGAAACAGAGGTTGTACTGTATCTGTCCTCTTCAATTGTGTAGAGTTCAGTGAACATTAAGTGATTTTCCACTTCCAGTGAGTTTGAAGTTCAGGTTTTTGTTTGTTTCTCGTGTTGTGTGAAAGCAGAAGTGAGTGTGAGCAGTGAGGAGGTTTTTGTCACGGTGTTCATCACTGTGGTACAGCTGCATTAGCAGTGCTGTCCCATGTCCCACAGTAATACACTGCTGAGTTCTCCCACCTCCACATTACTGATTATTAACTGATAGTCGATGCTTGATGAGGCTTTAGATGTGAAGCGTGTGGATGAAAAATTGTCTCCGTATTTATCAGGAGCGGAGTGAGAATGATAAAATCTCAACACAAACTCTGGAGCTGCTGGTGGAATCTGTTTATACCAGGAGACATAGTAACCATCCGCCCGTTGCGATGTTACAGTCCATAGTGACAGAGTTCCCCTTATCTACTGTTATAACTTGAGGCTTTGCGTCACTACTTTCTGTGAGCTGACCACTGCAACGTAAAGCAACATTGAGAGTCATCATCATTTCATAAAGAGAATTCTAATGAATGAAAAGACGTGAGTGTGAAGAGGAAAGCAGGAGCAGGAATCTTTACCTGCCAGAGCAGGGAGCAGAGCGCAGACGGTGAGCAGCATGATGTCAGTCTGATCAGCAGAGTGATGAACAGAGCCAAGCCAGCTTTCATAAAGCATCAGAGGCGGGACCTGGATCTGCTCTCTAGCCAATCAGACCAGTGGAAGGAACAGCTGCACATGATTTAAAAGCAGCTGTTCTGAACAATTACTATTATGTGAAAATTAATTTTAAACTAAATATTAAGACTAGAAAATAAATACCTGTTTGTCATACAATCCTGCTCTAATTCCACCTAAATTAATTCTCTAGGTAAGAACAAGGTACTGACACTTAGTGATATAAATGAATAGGCTGGATTAAGCACACTAAAACACAATTTCAGCTTATTGTCTGTACAGCTTATGTTTAACTGTATATGTACTACTGAGTCTCTGTATAAATGTGACTCTAAAGTCAGTTTTATCTAATAATTAGGACAAAAATAATCTATATATTTATAAATTCATATAATTTTTTATTAAACAGCCTAACATTTCAACGAGCCCTTTTAAAGTTTCTGTATAGTCATATACAAACTTTTATATTTGTATGTATAAATATAAAAGTATTTATGTAAGGAACTTATATATTTATCTATTTATTTTTTATCTACGAGGTGAAGCTTCTTATTTACATGGAGCTAAAATTACACACTGCAGATCAGCAGGTGTTTCCTGATTGTTCCTTCATCCATGATGTGTCACCACACCAAGCTGAAACCATTCTTTGATTAACAACTGTAGAAAAAAACTGAATTCAAGTTGTTGATATGTTTTTATTTTGTAAACAAATCTTTATTCAGCATTCACAGAAGGAGTCTCCAGTGTGAGTGCTTTGCAAGAGTCAGTGACAAACCTTAAAGTTTTACCACCAGTGTGTTACTGTTACTTCTGCAAATGTGTTGTGGTGACAGATCTATAAAGTTTCCTTAAACCCTTTTTAACATCATGAAAGACTTACTGATACAGTTTTCTTTTTTTCAGAATTGCAGTTTTATTGAAGTTCTTTTTGATTACATGAACTATTTTTATAGTTCTTCTTTCTCCACAGATTTATCTAAAACATCTGTAAACGTCTGTTAAAAAATGGACACGTAAAAACAGTAATTATGTTCATTCACTGCATGCAGACTTGCTAATCTTCACCGATGCAGCTTTTCCTCCAGCAGACACTTCACATGTGACGACTTTGTTGTTTTCCCACTCGGAGCTGTCGATGGTCAAAGAGCTGCTCAGTGTGAATTTCTTATTGGCTTGCTGCAGTGCAGAGCCGGTGATGACTCCACTGGTGACCGAGTTCCCGTTCACGAGCCAACGCACATCAGCAAAACCACCGGCCACCTCGCTGGCCAAACACACTAGAGTGGCTTTTTTAGACTCCAGCTGTTCACTGGACGGAGGGAGAACGGTCAGAACAGGAGCCGGGAGAGCAGCGTCTGATTCCACACACAGAGGGAGACATTCATTACACCAAATAACACTATTCTAATATGTGGATAGGGAATAAATGTTTAAAAATAATTTAAGCATTTCTGTAAAAAAAAAAAAAAAAATCTGTCTTTATAACATACTATCAGAAAAATTTCAACACTAGAATATATTTAAAAATTGCATTTGAACAGATCCATAAAAAGCTCAGAATTGTTAAATAATATTAATAAAAGTCAACCATGTACAGTGCATCTGGAAAGTTTTTCACAGCGCTTCACTTTTTCCACATTTTGCTATTAAAGCGTTTTTTTTTATTGATTAAATCCTGTCGCGGACGTCTACAGAGCTATTTCTTAGACTTCATGTCTTGGTTTGTTCTCAACATGCACTGTTACCTGTGGGACCTTATATAGACAAGTGTGTGTCTTTCCAAATCATGTCCAATCAACTCCATTTACCACAGGTGGACTCTAATCGAGTTGTAGAGACATTTAAAGGAAGGTCAGTGGAACCAGGAAGCACCTGAGCTCAATTTTGAGTGTCATGGCAAAGGCTGTGAATACTTATGTACATGTGATTTCTTTCTGTTTTTATTTTAAATTAATTTGCAAATATTTCAAATAAACCTACAGTAAGGCTGTAACATAGCAAATGTGAAGAAAAAAAATGTAACATGCACCGTAACATGTACACATTATTAAATGCTAGAAACACAGAAGAAGACCCAAGTAAAATGTGTTTTTAAAAAGAAATTAAACTGGATGAAGAAATAAACCTGACACTAGAACATACAGTGTGAATGTGATACAGTGTAAAAGTGTGTTGTTCATACACACGTGGACAAAATTGTTGGTACCCTTCGGTCAATGAAAGAAAAACTCACAATGGTCACAGAAATAACTTTAATCTGACAAAAGTAATAATTTACATGGACCAGAGAAAGCGAAGGAAAGAGTTGTCTCAGGAGATTCGAAAGAAAATTATAGACAAACATGTTAAAGGTAAAGGCTATAAGACCATCTCCAAGCAGCTAGATGTTCCTGTGACTACAGTTGCACATATTATTCAGGAATTTAAGATCCATGGGACTGTAGCCAACCTCCCAGGACGTGGCCGCAGGAGGAAAAATTGATGACAAATCAAAGAGACGGATAATCCGAATGGTAACAAAAGAGCCCAGAAAGACTTCTAAGGAGATCCGTGGTGAACTTCATGCTCAAGGAACATCAGTGTCGGATCGCACCATCCGTCGTTGTTTGAGCCAAAGTGGACTACATGGGAGACGACCAAGGAGGACACCATTGTTGAAAACAAATCATAAAAAAGCCAGACTGGAATATGCCAAACTACATGTTGACAAGCCACAAAGCTTCTGGGAGAATGTCCTATGGACAGATGAGACAAAAATGGAACTTTTTGCCAAGGCACATCAGCTCTATGTTCACAGATGGAAAAATGAAGCACATCAAGAAAAGAACACTGTCCCTACTGTGAGACATGGAGGAGGCTCTGTTATGTTCTGGGGCTGCTTTGCTGCATCTGGCACAGGGTGTCTTGAATCTGTGCAGGGTACAATGAAATCTCAAGACTATCAAGGGATTCTAGAGAGAAATGTGCTGGCCAGTGTCAGAAAGCTGGGTCTCAGTCGCAGGTCATGGGTCTTGCAACAGGACAATGACCCAAAACACACAGCTAAAAACACCCAAGAATGGCTAAGAGGAAAACATTGGACTATTCTAAAGTGGCCTTCTATGAGCCCTGACCTCAATCCTATTGAACATCTTTGGAAGGAGCTGAAACATGCTGTCTGGAAAAGGCACCCTTCAAACCGGAAACAACTGGAGCAGCTTGCTCATGAGGAGTGGGCCAAAATACCTGCAGAGAGGTGCAGAAGTCTCATTGACAGTTACAGGAATCGTTTGATTGCAGTGATTGCCTCAAAAGGTTGTGCAACAAACTATTAAGTTAGGGGTACCATAATTTTTGTCCAGGCCTGTTCCATGAGTTCATTTTTTTAAAATAATTCTGTTGAAGCATGGTTGAAAAGCAATGTTTGACTTTCATTGGTTAACATTCATAGAATTCTTATTTATTATTACTTTTGTCAGATTAAAGTTATTTCTGTGACCATTGTGAGTTTTTCTTTCATTGACCAAAGGGTACCAACAATTTTGTCCATGTGTGTATAAAGAGCTGAGAAGTTTTACTTACCGCTGACGATCAGCTTTGTTCCTTGGCCGAATACCACAGTGATTCATTCAGTGTCCTCACCTGTACAAAAACCTCCTCAGATACAGAAGTGAAAGCAGAAGAACTGAAACGTCCTCCAGACTCCAGAGCTCTCTCTTCTACTGTCTATCATCAGCACACACTCCTTTAATAAGATAAGATAAGATAAGATCTTAATGAGATGGGGTGTCCAAACTTTTGCTGTACTGTATATATACTGTATATGTATATATATATTGCACAATTAGTGGTTTTGCATGTGATAGTTATTGTGATAATAATATTGCACAATGTATCAGGGCATGATAAACTTCTGTTGATTATTGATTCAGCTCCCGAATGAAGTGGGAAGAGTTAGAGAGTTTGATTGTCACTGATGTCCTGTGGCGTTTAGTTTTAGACTTTGGTAGCTGAACGTGCTCCTGCATGACATCAGAGACCCGTGGAGGGGATGTGGTGTATTGTCCATGATACTGAGAAGTTTATGCATCAAGCATGCATCAAGAAGTTCAAGCATCCTCCTCTCAGAATCCTCAACTAGAGACTCCAGCTCTACTCCAATGTTAGAGCCCGCTTTTCTGATGAGCTTGTTAAGTCTGTTGGTAGCTGATTTTAATCTACTATCCTAGCAGACTACAGCAGAGAAGATAATCCTGTAGACCACAGAATGGTAGAACATCTGAAGCATGGTTCTGCATACATTAAAAGCTCTGAGTCTCCTGAGAAAGTACAGGAGACTCTGACCTTTTTTGTACACAGCATCAGTGTTCTTTGACCAGTCCAGTTTATTGTCAATGTGAACACCCAGGCATTTGTAGCTGTCCACAACGTCCACCTCACTGCCCATGATGTTGATGGGGTAAGGGATAGTCTTATATTAGTTTTTAAAACATTGAGCTGATTTAGTCCACACCACTCCACAAAACTGTCTACCACACTTCTGTACTCAGTCTCTTGGCCTCCCCTGATACCGCCCACTACAGCAGAATCATCTGAGAACTTCTGCAGATGGCAAAACTGTGAGAGGTGTCTGAAGTCTGAGGTGTAGAGTGTAAACAGAAAGGGAGATAGGACTGTCCCTTGAGGGGCCCCTGTGCTGCTCACAATAGTGTCTGTAGTGATGTTCTGTAGCCTCACATATTGTGGACGATCTGTGAGATAGTTCATAATCCAGGTCACAAGGGAAACATCCACCCACATGTCCAGTAGCTTATTACTGAGTAGCTCAGGTCTGATTGTGTTGAACACACTGGAGAAATAAAAAAACATGACTCTCACAATGTTCCCTGACTCCTCGAGGTATGTATATGCTCTGTTAAGCAAATAGATGATGACATCCTCCACACCAATGCGGGGCTGATAGGCGAACTGCAGGGGGTCCTGGTATGGTTGTCCGATTGTCTGGATGTGCTTAAGGACCAGTCTTTCCAGGGACTTCATGAAATGTGAGGTCAGAATAACAGGCCTGTCGTCACTGTTTGTCTTTTGGTGTTTATTCTTAGGCACAGGAACAAGGCATGATGTCTTCCACAGGTCTGGTACAGTCATTATGCTCGGGCTCAGATTGAAGATGTGCTGAAACACTCCACAGAACTGAGTAGCACAACGTCAGAGAACCCTAGGACTGAGTCCATCTGGACCAGTGGCCTTGTCTGGTCGTAAGTAATCACTTGAACTCTCCCCTCACATCCTCTGTGGTGAAGTGTATCGGAGACAATGTAGAAGATGGCACTGAGGGTAAAGGGTTCAGCAGTGTCGAGGGCGTAGGGCTGGTTGTGGACATGTATTGTAGTGGTTGGGGGGGGTGGGGGTGATGGGGCATTGCAGGTAGGGGGATGGTTGAGGTCCTGAGAGCTGGCTAAGTCACTGATGGTATTTGTGATGCTTTGGTGAGGTACAATAGGGTAGATGTCTGATCAAATCTGTTAAAAAACATATTTGGGAAACACTTCACTGTCTCAGTGGGGATTACACTGTCCAAGTAGAAATTAACATAGCCTGTGATTCAGGTAGTAAGTCCATTAACATCCTCCAGGTGCGAATTACAGAGAGCATCCCAGTCTGTCACCTCAAAACAGCTCTGTAGAGTCTCCATAGCTTCCTTTGACCATCTACGTACTTCTCTTGTGGTCACAGGCTGCTGCCAACTGCAGCTATGGTTAAGGTAAACCACATCGTGATCTGATTTACCCAGAGGGGGGAGGAGGGGCTATGGAGCTGTATGCCTCTTTGACATTAGCATACAATAAGTTCAAGGTTTTATTTCCTCTTTTATTGCAGTTCACAAACTGTTTATATGTGGTTATTGTAGAATCCAGTGTGACATGATTAAAGTCGCCAGAGAGAAGACGCCATGAAGGCACAGGGATGCAGTGTCTGTAGGCTCGCTGTCGCGGAATTGATGACGTGAGCAGCCCGCACCGCATCAGCGAAAGGAGGAATGTAAACATTGATGATAATGGCATGTGAAAACTCTCTCGGCAAATAGTATGGACAAAGACTTCCTGCTAACAGTTCGATATCCGGGCTGCACAGACTTTCCTTCCCCGTAATGTGTCCATGGTTGCACCACTTGTTGTTGATATAGATCGCGCCACTCCCTCCCTTCATCTTGCCGCTCGCAGTGTCGTTCCTGTCCACCCGCACAACCTGAAATCCAGGGAGGCTTACAATAGAGTCTGGTATTTTCTCATACAGCCATGTTTCCGTGAAGCACATAACGATGATTCTCTAAACACCCTTTCATTCTTTGTAAGTGATGTAAGTTCATCCATCTTATTACCCAGTGATCTTACGTTTCCCACAACGATAGACGGAAGATATGGTTTGAACCTCCTCTTCCATAGTCGTCGCATTTTCCCCGCTGTGCATCCCCCAATATTTTCTTCTCAGTTCTTTTGGAATTTCAGGAGATTGTCCATGCATTTCGCTATGCTGGAGACTGAACAGCTGATCCCTAGTGTAAACAATAGTTGCTTGTCGCGTCTCCGCCATGATGATACTCCGGCATGATAAAAGTTATGCAAAAGCCATAATAACAAAAAAGAATGTATAAAAAATCTACAACGTTACACCTAGTGTATGATTACAAACGGAAATGTAGCAACAAGTGCAAAAAAAGCGACTTAAGATACTTTAAAAGCAGAAAAAAAAAACAACCAAACCATACGGAACAGCTCTGGAAGGCAGCCACCCGTGGCAGCACCAAAAGTAATGACCCACTCCACTCTTAACATCCCATTCCAGTGTCACTGAATCACAATTCTGTCTCATAAACTCATAATCTCATACACTGTTCTGTTCACACGTCCTGTTAATAGAATTTTCACTCACTATTAAATCTTTACTGGAGAATCAAAAGCATGAACAGGTGACAATGTACATGCAGACAATCTTCAGCTCTTATCATTCACTATCACACACTGAGGATCTCCTCATGGATCTGGTGTGCAGCACTTGGCAGTTTGTATCTACACTATCACATTGTTTTTGAACTGTCCATAATTACACCGATCTCAGGAAATCTTTGGGAAATCTCATTTATGTAGATCAGCTGATCATACTGAGTTTGTTAAAGCCAAAGAACTGACCTGGGACCAGAGAACCATAAACCATCTGTGTCTGTTTTCAGGAATGTGAAATAAATGCTTGTACCATGTCTTTGATCTTCAACTGTAAATAATTCAGTGTGTCTTCAGTGAACATCAAGTGAGTTTACATTTTAATTTCAATGATTTGAGAGTCAGGATTTTGTTCTTTCTCGTGTTGTGTGAAAGCAGAAGTGAGTGTGAGCAGTGAGAAGGTTTTTGTCACGGTGTACATCACTGTGATACATTGTCTCTAGCAGAGCTGTCCCATGTCTTACAGTA
Organism: Clarias fuscus; assembly: GCA_030347435.1. NCBI lineage: Eukaryota > Metazoa > Chordata > Actinopteri > Siluriformes > Clariidae > Clarias > Clarias fuscus. The sequence continues at coordinate 2,878,306 of CM059212.1, forward strand.
ATACACTGCTGAGTCTCCAACCTCCACATAATTAATGACCACATTACAGTCAGATGCTGATGAACATGTTGATTTAAATTTAGGAGATGAGAAAGCAGATCCATAGCTAGGAGAGCTCCAGCTTTGATGATTACTTAACACAAACTGAGGAACTCCTCCAGGAACCTGTTTGTACCAGCGTGCATCGCTATCAGTAACAGTGCCCAGATTACAGTCCATGGTGGCCGTCTGTCCTCGAGTCAGTGTGAGAACAGGAGGCCTCTGCGTCACCACAGTCACACCACTGACACCTGGAATAAAAACAGCACACATGTTACATCACTTCATGCTCACATTAGATGGAGCCCAAATGCTGATGAGCTCCAGAGTTGTGAAATCTTACATGAGAGAGCAGTGAAGAGAGAGCAGAGCGCCGGCAGCATGGTGTCCGTGTGTGATGAGACTCTCGTGCTGAGTGAAGAGACGAGCAGCGTGAGGAGCAGATAAAGGAGAGACTGCAGGGACGTGCTATAAGAGAGACAGGAGGAGGGACAGAGGGAGGAGACACTCAACAACACACACCACAGCTGATGATCTCCACAGTGGTGAACTAAATACTGAACACACATGGCACTGTCATTATTAACACACCATCAACACACTAATTTATATAAACATTCTCTTTAATTGATATTAAAGTACATGTTGACCTGATTTCTGTCAGCAAAATGCAGAATGTGTCACACCACATTTAAAAAATATAATAATTTGCTTAAAGCTAAAATGTGAGTGTGAGGACAAGCAGGTGTATCCTGAGTGTGTTTCTCTTTCTATGACATATGATGAGTCAGTGCTAATCTATAGACAGGACCATACAGATGAGTGTATTAACTGGAGGATGGACTGATGCTGTTCTGGATAACCACTTCAGTCTCTCTGACTCTTCAACATGTTCTGGTAAATAAAATACAACACACTTTCTCATGTGCTGCATTCGGTAAAAACATGCCAGACACACTAAAGGGGTTAATACGAAGTAATGACCTTTTTAAATAAATACAATCAAAATTTTACCAAAAGCATCACACATATTTGAACTCAATCCTCATCGTCCAAACATAGGTACACTGATGACGTACTGCACAAGATTTAAATGAAGCCGTATCACATGCTTTTTCTTAGCCTAATCATGCTAGGATATTCAAACTCCTGCTTATGCAACATTAGAGCACAGTTTCAGCTAATTATTATTTACAAAACCCCTGGGCTGTACTTTGAACTTCTTGCTATTTGTGGATTTTTTCTCAAACCTGGTGTAACGGATTCGACCCTACAGTCTGTGCAGGGGCAGCACCATAAAGCACGGACACGGGGCGAGGTCTTACAGGAAAAAGGGTAATTTATTTAGGAAAAAATGGGGAAGGAAAGGATTAAAGGAGGGAGGAGGGAAAGAAAGGGTAGGATGGAATGTGCATGTGCAGCCCTGGTTGGCAGTGCCCCCGCTGGCATGTGGGCACAGGCTGGTGAGCAGTGGACAGAGTGGTAGCGTGGGCCCGCGTGGACAGCAGCTCCTGCCTCCGCCTGCTCGCGCTGACTCTGCTCTTTCGGAGGATGACCGGACCGGCCGCTTCCAGCTCTCTCTGTGGACGCGGCCTCAGTCAGGAGTCCACTCTGACGTCCGGCGGCTGGGCGGCTTTCCCCGGCTGGGAACAAGGGCCGTGACGTGAACCTCCTTGCGGCCTTTTCCTCTTCGGCGGCAGGGTCACCATAATCCGGCTCCATATGAGCTGAAGAGCCGCAGGAGTGTTAGGATTATCACTGTTCACTGTTTTATCTGATTGTTAAAAAAAATAAATGACCTTTTAAAACTGAGTGTTTGTAGAAATGTGAATCTCAAATAACAGTTTTTAGTTGTATACAGTACAAATCTATATTTCTATTTAACACCGTAACAATTAAGTTAATCCTTTAATTGTGTATATGATTGTACTATTGATTTATTGATCTCTAAATGCACTGATCTCTGATTGAGTCATGTGATTTAAGATGTTACTATTTACAAGGAGAAGCTCCTCATTTACATGGAGACTAAAATTACACACTGCAGATCAGCAGGTGTTTCCTGAGAGTTTCTCCATCCATGATGTGTGACGTGTCTGTGTGTGTGTGTGTGAGAGAGAGAGGACGAGGTGTGAAATTTGGACTCACACACTTTAATATGTGCTGCATTTGATAGAGAAATGTACGACTAGATATGGTGAAGTGTTTCCTTTAAAACAAACAAAAACATTCTTTGATAGATTTGCAGTTTTATTAAAATTCTTTTTGATTACATGCAGGAGGTGATATTCTTTCTTTCTCTATAGATTCATCTAAAACATCTATGAAATTCTGTTGAATAATTCATATATAAACAGTAATCATGTTCATTCACTGCATGCAGACTTGTTAATCTTCACCGATGCAGCTTTTCCTCCAGCAGACACTTCACATGTTACGACTTTGTTGTTTTCCCACTCGGAGCTGTCGATGGTCAAAGAGCTGCTCAGTGTGAATTTCTTATTGGCTTGCTGCAGTGCAGAGCCGGTGATGACTCCACTGGTGACCGAGTTCCCGTTCACGAGCCAACGCACATCAGCAAAACCACCGGCCACCTCGCTGGCCAAACACACTAGAGTGGCTTTTTTAGACTCCAGCTGTTCACTGGACGGAGGGAGAACGGTCAGAACAGGAGCCGGGAGAGCAGCGTCTGATTCCACACACAGAGGGAGACGTTCATTACACCAAATAACACTATTCTAATATGTGGATAGGTAATAAATGTTTAAAAATAATTTAAGCATTTCCGTAAAAAAAAAAAAAAATCTGTCTTTATAACATACTATCAGAAAAATTTCAACACTAGAATATATTTAAAAATTGCATTTGAACAGATCCATAAAAAGCTCAGAATTGTTAAATAATATTAATAAAAGTCAACCATGTACAGTGCATCTGGAAAGTTTTCACAGCGCTTCACTTTTTCCACATTTTGCTATTAAAGCGTTTTTTTTTTATTGATTAAATCCTGTCGCGGACGTCTACAGAGCTATTTCTTAGACTTCATGTCTTGGTTTGTACTCAACATGCACTGTTACCTGTGGGACCTTATATAGACAAGTGTGTGTCTTTCCAAATCAGGTCCAATCAACTCCATTTACCACAGGTGGACTCTAATCGAGTTGTAGAGACATTTAAAGGAAGGTCAGTGGAACCAGGAAGCACCTGAGCTCAATTTTGAGTGTCATGGCAAAGGCTGTGAATACTTATGTACATGTGATTTCTTTCTGTTTTTATTTTAAATTAATTTGCAAAGATTTCAAACAAACCTACAGTAAGGCTGTAACATAGCAAAATGTGAAAAAAAATGGATGCACCGTAACATGTACACATTATTAAATGCTAAGGAACACAGAAGAAGACCCAAGTAAAATGTGTTTTTAAAAAGAAATTAAACTGGATGAAGAAATAAACCTGACACTAGAACATACAGTGTGAATGTGGTACAATGTAGAAGTCTGTTGTTCATATAAAGAGCTGAGAAGTTTTACTTACCGCTGACGATCAGCTTTGTTCCTTGGCCGAATACCACAGTGATTCATTCAGTGTCCTCACCCGTACAAAAACCTCCTCAGATACAGAAGTGAAAGCAGAAGAACTGAAACGTCCTCCAGACTTCAGAGAGCTCTCTCTTCTACTGTCTACCATCAGCACACACTCCTTTAATAAGATAAGATAAGATAAGATAAGATAAGTCTTTTATTAATCCCGAAGGAAATTGTTTCTCCAGCGGCTGCATATTCAAAGGATACAAATACAATAGGATAAGAAGAAAATTAGAAAACAGAATAAAACTATAATACAATATTCTATACTTTCAAAAAATAGATATAAATTGAATAAAGATATATAGAAAAACTACAAAAAAAACTACTGATTGTACAGAAAGGTGCAGAATTGTCTCTTTTGTGTCTTGTACATGTATGTTATTGCACACAGAATATATATTGAACATAATATTTGATATTGCATGTAGAATTGTAATGATATTGCACACCATATATATGTTTATGTACAGTACAGACCAAAAGTTTGGACACGCCTTCTCATTCAAAGAGGTTGAATTTGTATTATGGCAAGAAAAAAGCAGCTAAGTAAAGAAAAACGAGCGGCCATCATTACTTTAAGAAATGAAGATCAGTCAGTCCGAAAAATTGGGAAAACTGTGCACGTGCCCCCAAGTGCAGTCATAAAAAGCATCAAGCGCTTCAAAGAAACTGGCTGACATGCGGACCGCCCCAGGAAAGGAAGACCAAGAGTCACCTCTGCTGCGGAGGATAAGTTCATCCGAGTCACCAGCCTCAGAAATCGCAGGTTAACAGCAGCTCAGATCAGAGAGCAGGTCAATGCCACACAGAGTTCTAGCAGCAGACACATCTCTAGAACAACTGTTAAGAGGAGACTGTGTGAATCGTCTCGGGTTACTTGGCTGTAACCCTGTTCCCTGATAAAGCGGGAACGAGATGCTGCGTGAAAACGCTATGTGAACATCTCTTTGTTTCCGGTTGTGAAGCCTGTGCATGTCAAAACCGCCGAATACCTCGGCTTATAACCTCTGCCAGGCATGACGTCACCGAACAAGGTGCACCTGCAGGTTATAAATAGGAGTGAACCGGAAACATCCTCAGGTCAATTTTGTCTGAAGGACGTCCAGGCACGCCAGCAGTGCGGCATCGGAACGCAGCATCTCGTTCCCGCTTTATCAGGGAACAGGGTTACAGCCAAGTAACCCGAGACGTTCCCTTTCAAAAGCTACACTCGATGCTGCGTGAAAACGCTATGGGAACGAGAATACCAACGCCGCCGCACTGCAAGTGTCTGGACCCCCAGGTTGTGTAGCGTGTGCGCACAAATCCGAGGAGGTCTCAGACCTAGCTCTGGGATGCTGACTCAAGGATTCGCGAACCCGGAGTGGCATTGACATCCAGACTATAAAATCTAACAAACGTTGTGGAGAGGACCAGCCCGCCCCATCACACACCTGCTGCAGAGCTGCAAAGAGCTGCTCTGACTTATGCCACTGGCTAGTGCGGTGGATGATGATTCTTCTACATCCAAAGTATACCACAAGGAATAAAACTGGCTTGATTCAGTGTAAGGGACTGTAAGATCATGTCCTGAAGATGCTATCCCTAGGCTTCAGGACTGCTTCTCCTGGTGAAGTGGTGAAGGGTTTTAGCTGAGAAGTATGGAATACTGGGTGGATCCGGAGCGCCGCAGGCAGCTGGAGCCGGTAGGTGACGGGGTTGATTCGGAGGGTGATGCGGTATGGACTGATGAAGCAAGGTGATAATTTCCTGGATCTGTCTGCAGATGTAGATTTTTTGTAGAGAGCCATACCGTGTCACCTACGTGGTACAATCGCCCCGGTGGGTGTCGACGGTGGTGCTGAGTGATGTAGCGGGTGTTGGCGCGTTTGATTGGCAAGGTTTGCTTGGTTCCATAGCCGGACCAACTGACCAACTGTTGGGCTGACGGTACTTCAACCTCCGGTTCTTGGTGGTCGAACATCGGAGGCTGGAAGCCGTGGCATGCCTCAAATGGGCTTAAGCCGGTGGCGGATGAAACGTGGAGGTTGTGTGATAGTTCAGGCCCAGATGAGGTAGCGAGCCCAGGAGCACTGATGGTCGGCGACAAAGCACCTCAGGTAGCGCTCCAGTTGTTGGTTGGTCCGTTCCGTCTGACCGTGGTGACAGGTCCTGTGGTGGTAGCCAGAGGACAGACTACAGGTGGAATGGATCAGACGGCAGAAGGCCTTCCAGAACCGTGAGGTGAACTGAGGCCGGCTGTCCGAGACGATGTCCTTTGGGAACCCATGCAGGCGGACTACATGTTCTAATATCAGCTCGGCTGTTTTCTTAGCTGACGGGAGCCCGGGGAGGGCCACCAGGTGCACAGCTTTGGAGAACCGGTCGACGATGGTGAGGATGGTGTTTTTTTCCTTCGGAAACCGGCCTGCCCGTGATGAAGTCCGACGGCAATGTGTGTCCAGGGCCGACGGGGAACAAGGAAGTGGTTTGAAGCTCGCCCGGAAATGGTTGATTTACATCCTTGGCCCTGGCACACACTGGGCACGCCTGGACGAACTCGTAAACATCCTTGGTCATGGTGGGCCACCAGAAGGCGCGCTGTATGAATTGAAGGGTGATGGTTCTCTAACACACCCTTTCATTCTTTGTAAGTGCTGTAAGTTCGTCCATCTTACTAGCCAGTGATCTTACTTTTCCCACAACGATAGATGGAAGATATGGTTTGAAGCTTCCTCTTCCGTAGTCGTAGCATTTTCCCAATATTTTCTTCTCAGTTTCTTTTGGAATTTCAGGAGATTGTCCATGCATTTCGCTATGCTGGAGACTCAACAGCTGATCCCTAGGGTAAAAAATGGTTGCTTGATGGATACTCCGGCATGATAAAAGTTATGCAAAAGCCATAATGACAAAAAAGAATGTATAAAAAATCTACAACGTTACACCTAGTGTACAATTACAAACGGTATTGTAGCAACAAGTGCAAAAAAAGTGACTTAAGATACTTTAAAAACCCAAAAAAAAACAACCGAACCATACAGAACAGCTCTGGAAGGCAGCCACCCGTGGCAGGGCCAGAAGTAATGTCTCACTCCACTCTTAACATCCCATTCCAGTGTCACTGACTCACAATTCTGTCTCAATACACTGTTCTGTTCATACGTCCTGTTAATAGAATTTGCCCTCACTATTAATCTTTACTGGAGAATCAAAAGCATGAACAGGTGACAATGTACATGCAGACAATCTTCAGCTCTTATCATTCACTATCACACACTGAGGATCTCCTCATGGATCTGGTGTGCAGCAGTTGGCAGTTTGTATCTACACTATCACAGTGTCGTTTGAACTGGTCCCTAATTACAACAATCTCAGGAAATCTTTGGGAAATCTCATTTATGTAGATCAGCTGATCATACTGAGTTTGTTAAAGCCAAAGAACTGACCTGGGACCAGAGAACCATAAACCATCTGTGTCTGTTTTCAGGAATGTGAAATAAATGCTTGTACCATGTCTTTGATCTTCAACTGTAAATAATTCAGTGTGTCTTCAGTGAACATCAAGTGAGTTTACATTTTAATTTCAATGATTTGAGAGTCAGGATTTTGTTCTTTCTCATGTTGTGTGAAAGCAGAAGTGAGTGTGAGCAGTGAGGAGGTTTTTGTCACGGTGTTCATCACTGTGGTACAGCTGAAGTAGTAGAGTCGTCCCGTGTCTCACAGTAATACACTGCTGAGTCTCCCACCTCCACATTACTGATTATTTGTCATGCACACTCGTAACACGACCGGCACTTGGACCCGGAAGTAATACGGTCGGGTTTCAGGAAGCATAAAAGGAAACAAGATGGCACTTCACATTGCTCAGTCATTGAGTTCGCCCATGCCTTTGCTGACGCTAACGCCGACTATTCTGTGAGTACTCACCATTTTCGGGTTGCTTCTTTGATTGAGTGTGTGTTTCTAGAACGCGGGTTTATTTGTGTAGATCCTTGCTCTTCTTGTAAGAGAGTTCTTAAACTAATCGCCGTGGTTATCCTGCCTACTCGCGCTGCTTCCGCGTTTGGGTTTACCATCCACGCTACACGGGCTAACTGCTAAGGCTTTTCTGTTCATCCCTCGGTTGCTCGTGACAGAATGACTGAGCCAAAAGCAGTAAACCCAGCGGAGTTTGCTCGCCTCTGTGATGTGATTGACCAGCATGCCTAACTGATCAATAAGCTCCGTGGTGAAGTTGCGTCTCTCCAAAATGACGTCCAAGACGTCGCGGCCTTGCGCCGCGAGGTGGCGAAGCTACGGCAGGAGAACGCGACCCTCCGCGGGGTGGCTGCTCAGTCGGTATCATCTATCATCTGCGGCAGGAAGGGTCATCCGTAAGCCGATACACAGCGGATTTCCGCACTCTCGCCGTACAGACCACCTGGGGAGACGCTGCCCTCCGGACGGCCTACTACGAGGGACTGGCTTCACGTATTAAGGATGAACTCGCCGGACGGGAGCTTCCAACCACGCTGGAGGGACTAATCCAACTCACCCTCCAGATTGACCAGCGCCTGCTCTCCCATCCGAGGCCAGCCCCCGGACCCTGCCGCCCATCACGCCATCTTTCTCTTACTCCACGCTCCGACCACCAGCTTTCAACACCACCGCCATGGCAACCCGTCGGATCTCCACCTCCTGCCGTGGTTAACACAGGAGCCGGGGAACCCATGCAATTAGGACGCGCCTCCTTGAACGCTGCAGAGCGAGAACGATGCTTCAGGGCGCCTATTGTGGGTCGGCGGCGCATCATAGAGTCATATGCCCTCTTCGCCCGGGAAACGGCCAGGCCCGGTGAACCCTGGGAACAGTTCACCGGGCTCCCTCCATCTCTCCGCCACCACACCCAGCATCTCTCGCCTCATGGTTCAGGTACACCTCCAGTTTGGCCACACACGGGTCAGAAGTACCGTGTTCATCGTCTGGACCGATCACCAAAATCTAATCACTATCCAGAGTTTGAAACAACTTAATCCAAGACAGGCGCGGTGGGCACTGTTCTTTGAACAGTATAATTTTTCATCTGTCTTACCGTCCGGGGTCGCCGATTCCCTCTCCCGACAACATGAGGAAGAAGCCCCCCGGGCGGACCCCGCACCAGTTCTCCCACCATCAAAATCATCACACCACTCTGTTGGGATTTGGAGACGAGGGTCCGCCAGGCACAGGCCACGAGACCGAACCGGCAGGTGTGCCACCTGGATGACTCTACGTCCCCCACAACCTAAGAAGCAAGGGTCCTCCAATGGGGCCACTCCACTCCGTTCTGCAGCCACCCGGGCGTGGGGGCGCACCCAAACATTCATACAGTGCGCCTTTTGGTGGCCCACAATGACGAAGGACATTAAAGAGTTCGTCCAGGCGTGCCCAGTGTGCGCCAGGGCAAAGAACACCAACCAACCAACAGCCGGGGGAGCTCCAACCACTTCCCGTCCCCCGTCGGCCCCTGGACGCACATTGCCCTCGACTTCATCACGGGCCTGCCGGTCGCCGAGGGGAAAAAACACCATTCTGACCATCGTAGATCGGTTCTCCAAAGCTGTGCATCTGGTGGCCCTCCCCGGACTCCCGTCAGCTAAAAGGACAGTTGAGATGATTTTAGAACACGTAATCCGTCTGCATGGGTTCCCCAAGGACATCGTCTCGGACAGGGGGCCTCAGTTCATGGCATGGTTCTGGAAGGCCTTCTGCCGTCTGATCAATTCCACCTGCAGTTTGTCATCTGGATACCATCCTCAAACTAATGGTCAGACGGAACGGACCAACCAACAACTGGAGCGCTACCTGAGGTGCTTCGTCGCCGATCGTCAGCGCTCCTGGGCCCGCTATCTCATTTGGGCAGAACTGTCACATAATCTCCACGTCTCCTCTGCCACCAACCTAAGCCCATTTGAGATATGCCACGGTTTCCAGCCTCCGATGTTCGAACACCAAGAACTGGAGGATGATGTACCATCGGCCCAACAGTTGGTCCGAAGGTGTCGACGGCTATGGAGTCAAGCCAATACTGCCATTCACCGTGCCAACTCACGTCCTCGGGGCAGAGGGCTCCAGTACCTCGTGGATTGGGAAGGTTACGGTCCCGAGGAGCAATCTTGGATTCCGGCTCGGTTCGTCCTAGACCCCGAACTCATCCGGGACTACCGTCGTCGGGTGTCCTCCACCCCAGGACCGTCGAGAGTCGGTCCTGGACAGGGGGGTACTGTCATGCACACTCGTAACACGACCGGCACTAGGACCCGGAAGTAATACGGTCGGGTTTCAGGAAGCATGAAAGGAAACAAGATGGCGCTTCAAATCGCTCAGTCATTGAGTTCGCCCATGCCTTTGCTGACGCTACGCCGACTATTCTGTGAGTACTCACCAATTCGAGTTGCTTCTTTGATTGAGTGTGTGTTGCTAGAACGCGGGTTTATTTGTGTAGATCCTTGCTCTTCTTGTAAGAGAGTTCTTAAGCTAATCGCGTGGTTATCCTGCCTACTCGCGAGTGAGTGTGAAGAGGAAAGCAGGAGCAGGAATCTTTACCTGCCAGAGCAGGGAGCAGAGCGGAGACGGTGAGCAGCATGATGTCATTCTGATCAGCAGAGTGATGAACAGAGCCAAGCCAGCTTTCATAAAGCATCAGAGGCGGGACCTGGATCTGCTCTCAGCCAATCAGACCAGTGGAAAGAACAGCTGCACAGTTAATGTCATTTAAATGATTTATTAAAAACCCCTGTGCTGAAGAATTACTTTGAATAAAGAAAGCCATAAAATGAACATTGTGTTAACTATTAGGTATAAAATTTATTCAACTGAAATATAATTAATAGAAAATAAGAAGACTGGAAGACTATCTTATACTTACTGTACATACTGAACATCAAAAAACTGACCAACAGCAGCATTTAATAAAGTGCAGTAACACACTATTTATCCCACAGCAGGAATTTGTAAAATTAAATGATAAAATACACAGAATGGACACACAGGTACATAGCAGGAAATAAATAATAATAATAATAATAATAATAATAATAATAAATAAAATGAAATACAAATTAAAACAATTATACAAGAATAAAACAATAAAAGCACCACAACTGTTCAGATTATAAGGCAAATTATAAAGATTAAGCACATCTTCTACTAAATAATCTAATAATACTAATAAAAGGCTTTTCAGAATAAATATGTCTTTAGTTTGACTTTGAATGTGGAGAATTCCTTTTCAGATGTAAGATCAGGAGGGAGGGAATTCCAGAGTTTAGGAGATAAATTCTGGTAAAGACCCTCCAAGGTTAGCCAAAGGCAAAACAAAAATAAAGATTCACACTTACTCAGTCGACTATGGCAATTAAAAGTGTTGCTTTGTCAAGGTTGGGTGTCCAGTATAATGGGCTTTCAAGGGGCTCAGAATCTCTAACCGCACTAAATGTAACTTTAAATGGATAAAAGTACACTGTAAAAAATCCAACTAGATAAATGTTGAATGGATTAATAGTGTATTGTTGACCCAACTTCTTACAGTGGTATATGTTGAGACAACAGTGGGTTCTTGAAAACTTTGGAGACACAGACTGAATAAATAAAAAATATAATGCTCATCTACGAGTGTTATATCGGTTCACTTATCTGCATGAAACCCGGATTGAGTAAATAACAGGTTAATTTAAAACATCACTTTAAACATGTAGTTACTCCTGAGAACGACAAAGTAAAAACCTTAAAAGTATAAAATTCTTTTGAATATGAAACAATGCATAGCTTTAAAACATCATTAGAATTCCAGAAACAGTGTTTTACACTCTGGTGGTATATAGCCTCATTAATATATTTGACTTTTTATCATAACCAGATATTCAGTGAAATTGATCGTCTTTACATAATTCTCTTGTTTCTTTAACCAGAGCTGTGCTGTGGAGGATTGGGGTCGGAGGGCTGACGGATGGCATTTTGGAGCTACTGGAGGAGTGTGAACATGGTGTTGGAGGTGACTGTAGTCTTTGGTGGTCTGGGTGACTGTACAGCAGCTGCTACAAATTCATTTCATTTACAAATTCATTTTATTTCATTTACAAAACCACTTGCAAAGAGGAAAATAGTGATAGATTCATCTAAAACATGAGAAATTCTGCTTGAAAAATCATATATAAACAGTAATCAGGTTCATTCACTGCATGCAGACTTGTTAATCTTCACTGATGCAGCTTTTCCTCCAGCAGACACTTCACATGTTACGACTTGGAGCTCGGAGCTGTCGATGGTCAAAGAGCTGCTCAGTGTGAATTTCTTATTGGCTTGCTGCAGTGCAGAGCCGGTGATGACTCCACTGGTGACCGAGTTCCCGTTCACGAGCCAACGCACATCAGCAAAACCACCGGCCACCTCGCTGGCCAAACACACTAGAGTGGCTTTTTTAGCCTCCAGCTGTTCACTGGACGGAGGGAGAACGGTCAGAACAGGAGCCGGGAGAGCAGCGTCTGATTCCACACACAGAGGGAGACATTCAGAGAAATTATATTACAGCACTGCTGAGTTCTGATTGGTCAGAAGGTGATGATTAAATGTCTATAACAGCAGCTCTGACAGTAGTGCATGTGACCATTAATGTGCATGATTTAATATGTTATCCTTTAGTTACAACTCATTCAACGCAACTTGGTTGGAGGACCTTCTACATAATCTGTGATTGATAAACAGATTCAGTATGTTTTTTTTTTTTTTAATGAAAACATATTGACCTCCACTGAATTGATATTTCATGTTTGAGGGAGTCCATATAAAGAAAACTTTCTCTAAAAAATTAATCTGTCATGTTGTACACAAATCAGAAAAGATAAACATAAACAAATAAAGCAATGAACATGACATGAGACCATGTAGTGTGGAGCTCAGAGGTTTTACCAAGTACTGACGATCAGCTTTGTTCCTTTGTTGTAATTCATTCATTCAGTGTCCTCACCTGTACTGTCTACCATCAGCACACACTGAGAATCAGTGTCCATTATCTTGAACCACATCCAGGAGAGGAGATCTTCAACTCTGATTATTCCGTTACACATCTGTGAGCAATTCTATTTGAATTTCTCATGTGACCGCTCATCCATGTAGGAAGCAAATCATTGCCATACCATAACATATTACAAGCTCTGTCCTGTGCTGAGTCCTGTGGGTGACCGAAGGTAGATTCTCAGTGTCGTACAAAAGTGCAGTGGAATGTCCTATTTGTGCACTTCGTGGAATGTCCTGCTTTGATGCCAGACTGCGTAGGATCTTGGAGCTCATATTGTAATTTACATTCAGGCATTTGGCAGACGCTCTTATCCAGAGCGACTTACAAAAAGTGCTTTAAAGTTTACATTACTGGATAGATACTTACACTGGGTTAACTAGGTCAATAACTAAGTGCGATTAGTCTAACACAACTGGGAAGAGTTTTTTTTTTTTTTTTTTTTTTGGTGGTGGGGGGGGGGGGGGGGGGGTTAGTCCTGTAAGTACTGGAGAAATAGATAAGTTTTGAGTCGCCGTTTAAAGATAGTCAAAGTCTCTGCTGTACGGACATCTAGAGGAAGTTCGTTCCACCACCTAGGTGCCAGAACAGAAAAGAGTTTGGATGAATGTCGCCCTCGATCCCTGAGAGATGGTGGGACGAGGCGAGCAGTGCTGGAGGACCGGAGGGAACGCGGCGCAGTGCGTGGTGTGATTAGAGCAGAGAGGTAAGTGGGTGCTGGGCCATTTTTAGCTTTGTAGGCAAGCATCAGTGTTTTGAATTTGATGCGGGCAGCTACAGGAAGCCAGTGCAAGGAGCGGAGGAGTGGGGTGGTGTGGGAGAACTTGGGAAGGTTGAAAACGAGACGTGCTGCTGCATTCTGGATCAGTTGCAGAGGACGAGTTGTGGACAGAGGCAGGCCAGCCAGGAGTGAGTTGCAGTAGTCCAGTCTTGAAATAACAAGGGACTGAACAAGCACCTGAGTAGCCTGTGAAGAAAGAAATGGGCGGATTCTTCTGATTTTGTAAAGAAGAAATCTACAAGAGCGAGTAAGGTTAGCGATGTGAGGGGAAAATGACAGATGATTGTCCATGGTTACCCCAAGATTACAGGCAGTGGCTGAAGGAGTGATTTGAGTGTTCTCCAGGGATATCACAAGATCTTGACCTGGGGATGCGTCACCAGGAATGAACAACAGTTCGGTTTTACTCAGATTGAGTTTCAGCTGATGAGCTGCCATCCAGGATGAGATGTCTGCCAGACATGCTGAGATCCGCGTGGAAACCCGAGTGTCAGAGGGAGGAAAGGAGAAAACAAGTTGAGTGTCATCTGCATAACAATGGTATGAAAATCCATGCGATAATATGACCTTACCAAGAGACCGGGTATAGAGGGAGAACAGAAGAGGACCAAGTACTGAGCCCTGCGGAACACCAGTAGAGAGTCTACATGGGGCAGATGTAGATCCCCTCCATGTCACCTCATATGACCTATCTTCTAGGTAAGAAGCAAACCATTGCCACGCTGTTCCACAAATACCAAGGCTTGTGAGAATAGATAATAGGATCTTGTGGTTCACTGTGTCAAATGCAGCTGACAGGTCCAGGAGGATCAGGACAGATGACAGTTTAGCAGATCTAGCAGCATGGAGCTTCTCAGTGACCGACAGAAGGGCAGTCTCTGTGGAATGTGCCACCTTGAATCCAGATTGGTTGGGATCATTAAGGTTGTTCTGTGAGAGATAAAGAGACATTTGGTTATAAACAGTTCTTTCAAGAATTTTGGAAATAAAAGAGAGAAGTGATACCGGACGATAGTTGTAAACTTCTGATGGGTCCAGGCAGGGTTTCTTGAGGATGGGAATAACCCTTGCTTTCTTAAAAGCAGCAGGAACATGACCAGATGATATGGAATGGTTAATGATGGTTGTGGTGAAGGGAAGGAGGTCTCGTGAGATGGCCTGGAGAATTGTGGAAGGGATTGGGTCTAAAGAACAGGTAGTGGGGTAAGATGACGAGATGATCTGCTGAATCTCATCAGATGACAGGTTGGAAAATTCTGCTAAGGGAGGGAAGGGAAGTTCCTGAGGTTCTACTGTAGGAGTTTGGTTGGGAGCGAAGGACTGGTGGATTGCTGCAATTTTCCCATCATAGAATGTGGCAAAATCGTCAGCAGTCAGAGAGGAAGGGGCAGGAGGAGTCGGTGGGTTGAGTAGTGAGGAGAAGCTGTTATGGAGTTTGCCAGGATCATGTGCAGAGGCTTCCAGCTTTTCTCTGTAGAATGCAGTTTTGGCAGAAGTCACGTCACATGAGAATTTGGAGAGAATAGTCTGGTAAGAGACAAGATCGGCATCAAGCTGCGATTTCTTCCATCTTCTCTCTGCAGTTCTTAATTCTCTTCTGTTGTTGCGCAGTACATCAGATAGCCAAGGAGCAGGACAAGACGTCTTCCTTGGTTTAGATGACAGCGGGCAAAGGAGCTCTATGGATGAGGAGAGAGAAGAAAGGAAAGTTTCAGTCGCAGTCTCTAGTGGTAGAGAGGAGAAGGAGTCTGGGTCTGGGAGGAATGATAGGGTGCATGAAGACATAGAGGAAGGGGAGACAGAGTGAAGGTTTCTGCGGGTAAGAGAGAAATTTTGGTGGCTAGTTTTACACAGAATAGGAAGGGTTATGGTGAAGGATACCAGGTAATGATCAGATTTATGAAGGGGAATAGTAGTGAGATCTGTGACTGGGGAAGGGCGGCAAAAAACGAGGTCAAGAGAATTCCCTGCCTTGTGTGTGGGAGGGCAACTGTTTAGAGTTAAAGAGAAAGAGTTAAGGAGAGGGAGAAGGAAAGAGGATTGGAGTTTGTCAGAGGGGAGGTTGAAGTCTCCTAGAACAGTGAGAGGAGTGTTAGTGGAAGGAAAAAGACTAAGAAGCATGTCCATTTCATCCAGAAAGTTTCCTAGAGAGCCAGGTGGACGGTAGATAACTAAGATGTGGAGGTTAATTGGAGAGGTTACCTTAACTGCATGAAATTCAAATGATGAAAAACTGTGATGAGACAGGTCAATAGACGAGAAGGACCATCTCTTAGACAACAACAGACCCGTACCACCACCTCTGCCAGTTTCTCGTGGAGAGTGAGAGAATATATAGGCAGAGGATAGGGCAGCCGGTGTAGCAGAGTTCTGAGGAGATATCCAGGTCTCTGTTAGTGCAAGAAAGTCAAAAGAGTAATGGGTAGCTAGGGCTAAAATAAAATCTGCTTTCTTTACAGCAGATTGGCAGTTCCAGAGCCCACCTACCACCAGTGCAGGACAATGAGACAGTACTGGAGGGTAGATGAGGTTTCTGGGAGATCTGCCTCTGCTGTGTGAGTAAAAGCATCTTGGTCTGTGAGAGCTGACAGAGATAGGTGATCTCTTGTGTGTCCTCAATTTTGAATGAATCATCAACAGTGTCGCCAGCAACGCACTCCCACCCTCGCTACGTCTAACAAAGACTTGGAGGTGAGAACCAAAAGTCTCAAATTTGGACTCATCAGACCAAAGCACAGTTTTGCATTGATCTAATTAACATTGCTTGTGTTTCCTCAGAATTCTTTTCTGCTTGTTTTTCTTCCGAAGTAATGGATTCTTTGCTGCAATTCGACCAGGAAGGCCTGACTCAAACAGTGTCCTCTAAACAGTGGATGTTGAAATATGTCTGCCGCTTGAACTTCGATGAGCATTTATGTGGGAACTAATCTGAGGTGCTAGGATAACAGAGTGTTGTTGCTATTGTAGACCTATTTGCTCTGTATGCAAATTAATTTTGGTTTAATTTCGGCAAAGTCAGGCAGCCTGAACGATGTGATGAGACTCCGTAATAGTTTTTCAAAACACTTCATGACCAATGGAGTGAATTCTACTGGCTGATAGTCGTTTACGCTGGTGATGCTTGTTTTCTTTGGTAGAAGAACTATGGTAGAAACAGGATGTGATGGCAGACAGTTGAACCATTTGAAAATCTCAGTAAAAGCACTGGCACGCTGATCTGTGCAGTCCTTCAGCACACATCCAGGGACCCCATCAGTTCCTGTGGCTTTTCTTGGATTTATGGCCCTAAGTGTGCACCTTACCTCCTATTCCTCCACTCTGAAGATGGAGCTGCTGTTTTCTTCTGGGTATAGTGTATCTACCCATCCTGACTAGTGTATCTACCCATGCGAGCAAAGATGTTTTGTTCCTCTGCCAGCCATATATCACCTTCAGCTGCTTGTAGATTGGGCCTGTAATTGGTGAGTTGCCGAATACCATCCCACACCTGCTTTGTGTTGTTGCTATCCAGGTGCTCCTCGATCTTTTTTCAATACACTGCCTTGGCCTTCTTAATGCCTTTCTTCAGATTGGCTCAGGCTGCACTGTAAAGGGGTCCATCACTGTTAAAAGCAATGTTCCTCTCTTTTAGCAACCTTTGTACATACTTTGTCATCCAGGGATTCTGTCCTCCAGCTGCTGAGAGGCTCCATCGGACCAGATTTGAATAGTTTTCAGGTTGGCAGGACCAGTTCTCCAGGGATGCAGGGATTAAAAGCAGGGACAAGTGTTCAGACTGGATCAGGTGTGGTAATGGTTTAGCTCTGTAGCCCAACTAGCTCTGTAGCCCAACTGTTTGAATAAAACACTTGTCTAGTATGTTGTCTAGCAAGACATTTTACAATAAAAGTTGGTCGGAATTTAGGAAGCACTGCGTTCAAATCAACGCGACTAAAGTTTCCAGTTAAAATAAACGCAGCATCATAGCAGTATTACTTCCTTTGCAGTAAGGTAATACTGCTATGTAAATGACTGAGCACAGTGTTAGCATTAGCATCTGGTGGGATATACACCAGCAGTTAGCATGACCACATTAAACTTCCTGGGAAGGTAAAAAGGCCTGCAATGAATAGTCAGAAACTCTCGGTTAGGAGAGCAGTAACTGGCTAGAGACCCCCTCCTCTGCTCTTACCAGAATCTGTTGTTCTTACAAGAATCTTGGTTCTGTTGTGACGCTGTGCTGTGCTGGCTGCTAATGCAATAGCAGAATCTGGAATGGATGAACAGAGCCATATCTCTGTGATGAAAATGATGCAGCTTCTTGCTATTTTCGCCCAGATGTTATGTAAACGGAAAAATTCTGTTGTAACGCTGCCCCTGACGTAAATCCTATGGTAAGAAGATCTTGCCGATTGTAAACATTATTTGCCCAACAGATTGTGATAAGGCAAGTGATAAGCCACATGTACCCAAACAAATGAAAACGGGAAGATGCGAAAAAAGACCAAAACAAACATGTAAACACTGCACTGAACCGCTGCATTTAAGCATGCCGCCATCTTGGATCGCCGCATCTTTCATTTGAAACTCATGTAGATAAAATTAACAGGATAGCATTCTTTCATCTCAGAAATATTGCTAAGATAAGGAATCTATTGTCACTAAATGATGCAGAAAAATGTCTTTCTGTTTTGACAAGTACACCAGTAAAAGATCAGTAAAATATTATAGATTCCAATCTTTCATTTGAAGCTCATGTAGATAATATTACCAGGATAGCCTTCTTTCAGCTTCTGCCTTGAGATCAGGGTCAGGTTTGGTTTTCATGGATCTTTCCTTGAAAGGTGCAATGAAATCCAAAATCCCTGGATAGGTGGAGTAGAAGACAGAGATAAAATCCTCCGGGCACAGAAGAGAAGTTAGCTCATCCTGAATGTAAAGACTAGTGTTCATGAATGCAGCAGCAAACTCTCCAGCTTTGGCGGAATGGATGGTGCGGCAGTGGTACACCTTGGGGTGGTTGTTGACTGGGGTGGTTACTGATTTGACAGTAGAAAGGGGAGCAGTAAATTAAAAAATGACAGGGAAGAGGTCCCAAATGCAAATGTAATTAATTTCTGACGGATACTAGAAGTTCATGTGAGATTATGAGGTACATTGTGTGGTCATACTGATGTGTGGGGCCATTAACTGATTGTAGCAGGTCAAAGGACTCTAGTCAAAGGAGACAAAAAACTTTGAAAATCATTAACCAGTTGGCTGGATGAACAACAAACATGTAAGCAATTATCGGCTTACAGCTCACAGACTGCTTTGGAGATTTCCTTGTACGCAGCCCCGTGCCTGGATCCTCACTGGCTGGCAATGCGAAGTGATCTGGGATGGCCATCTTGAACCATTCATAACTGTACTCCTGAAAGTGTACTCCTGAAACCAGAATTATCCACACAGGAGGCCAGGTAGGCTTTTGACGAGTTTGACGAGGATAACTCCTGTCTTTTCGGGTCTCTTGCACCTCTTGCAGGAGGTGGCGGTGTCTTTGAATGTTCACTGTTAGAACAATCGTGAGAGTTGTTCACTGACAGGTGATTGTGCACCAGCAGAGATGACAAACAGAATAAACACAGCAATTAATAATGAACATGACAAAGTAGGACGGTGAACCATACAAAGTGGCGCCATCTTGCCAACTTTCCTGAGAGTGACAGAAGCCGTTTGGCACTAATATGTCTATTGATTCTGATCCCAGCCTTCCTCTACTTGAGACAACTGATTGTTGTTGATGATCAAGAAGGCAAGAATGTCACAGTTTAACTCGGATTAACTCTTGACAAGAAACACCTGTGAACTGAAAACTGAAAACCGGGTGACTACCTCATGAATCTGATGAGAGAACGCCACGAGTGTGCCGAGCTGTCATCAAAACTAAATGTAGCTAGTTAGGATAGTCTAAAAAAATAAACCATGTTTTGGTTTATGTACCATTTTTGTTTACTACATGATTGAATACATGTCATTTCATAAGTCTTCCTCACCTGCCCCTATGGGTGAGCTGCAACTGCTCCTGGAACCAGTTTGTATCAGTTACTGATCACATTATGATTATTTTGTGTGTCACTGATCACAAAACTCAGAGGAAACAGAGCTTGTACTTTATCTGTCCTCTTCAATTATGTAGAGTTCAGTGAACATTAAGTGATTTTCCACTTCCAGTGAGTTTGAAGTTCAGGTTTTTGTTGTTTCTCGTGTTGTGTGAAAGCAGAAGTGAGTGTGAGCAGTGAGGAGGTTTTTGTCACGGTGTACATCACTGTGGTACAGCTGAAGAAGTAGAGTCGTCCTGTGTCCCACAGTAATACACTGCTGAGTCTCCCACCTCCACATTACTGATTATTAACTGATAGTCGATGCTTGATGAGGCTTTAGATGTGAAGCGTGTGGATGAAAAATTGTCTCCGTATTTATCAGGAGCGGAGTGAGAATGATAAAATCTCAACACAAACTCTGGAGCTGCTGGTGGAATCTGTTTATACCAGGAGACAGTGTTGCTTTCATCCTTTGCGATGTTACAGTCCATAGTGACAGAGTTCCCCTTATCTACTGTTATAACTTGAGGCTTTTGCGTCACTACTTTCTGTGAGCTGACCACTGCAACGTAAAGCAACATTGAGAGTCATCATCATTTCATACAGAAGAATTCTAATGAATGAAAAGACGTGAGTGTGAAGAGGAAAGCAGGAGCAGGAATCTTTACCTGCCAGAGCAGGGAGCAGAGCGCAGACGGTGAGCAGCATGATGTCAGTCTGATCAGCAGAGTGATGAACAGAGCCAAGCCAGCTTTCATAAAGCATCAGAGGCGGGACCTGGATCTGCTCTCAGCCAATCAGACCACTGGAAGGAACAGCTGCACATGATTTAAAAGCAGCTGTGCTGAACAATTACTATTATGTGAAAATTAATTTTAAACTAAATATTAAGACTAGAAAATAAATACCTGTTTGTCATACAATCCTGCTCTAATTCCACCTAAATTAATTCTCTAGGTAAGAACAAGGTACTGACACTTAGTGATATAAATGAATAGGCTGGATTAAGCACACTAAAACACAATTTCAGCTTATTGTCTGTACAGCTTATGTTTAACTGTATATGTACTACTGAGTCTCTGTATAAATGTGACTCTAAAGTCAGTTTTATCTAATAATTAGGACAAAAATAATCTATATATTTATAAATTCATATAATTTTTTATTAAACAGCCTAACATTTCAATGAGCCCTTTTAAAGTTTCTGTATAGTCATATACAAACTTTTATATTTGTATGTATAAATATAAAAGTATTTATGTAAGGACTTATATATTTATCTATTTATTTTTTATCTACGAGGTGAAGCTTCTTATTTACATGGAGCTAAAATTACACACTGCAGATCAGCAGGTGTTTCCTGATTGTTCCTTCATCCATGATGTGTCACCACACCAAGCTGAAACCATTCTTTGATTAACAACTGTAGAAAAAAACTGAATTCAAGTTGTTGATATGTTTTTATTTTGTAAACAAATCTTTATTCAGCATTCACAGAAGGAGTCTCCAGTGTGAGTGCTTTGCAAGAGTCAGTGACAAACCTTAACGTTTTACACCAGTGTGTTACTGTTACTTCTGCAAATGTGTTGTGGTGACAGATCTATAAAGTTTCCTTAAACCCTTTTTAACATCATGAAAGACTTACTGATACAGTTTTCTTTTTTCAGAATTGCAGTTTTATTGAAGTTCTTTTTGATTACATGAAATATTTTTATAGTTCTTCTTTCTCCACAGATTTATCTAAAACATCTGTAAACGTCTGTTAAAAAATGGACACGTAAAAACAGTAATCATGTTCATTCACTGCATGCAGACTTGCTAATCTTCACCGATGCAGCTTTTCCTCCAGCAGACACTTCACATGTTACGACTTTGTTGTTTTCCCACTCGGAGCTGTCGATGGTCAAAGAGCTGCTCAGTGTGAATTTCTTATTGGCTTGCTGCAGTGCAGAGCCGGTGATGACTCCACTGGTGACCGAGTTCCCGTTCACGAGCCAACGCACATCAGCAAAACCACCGGCCACCTCGCTGGCCAAACACACTAGAGTGGCTTTTTTAGACTCCAGCTGTTCACTGGACGGAGGGAGAACGGTCAGAACAGGAGCCGGGAGAGCAGCGTCTGATTCCACACACAGAGGGAGACATTCATTACACCAAATAACACTATTCTAATATGTGGATAGGTAATACATGTTTAAAAATAATTTAAGCATTTCCGTAAAAAAAAAAAAAAAACATCTGTCTTTATAACATACTATCAGAAAAATGTAAACACTAGAATATATTTAAAAATGGTATTTGAACAGATCCATAAAAAGCTCAGAATTGTTAAATAATATCAATAAAAGTCAACCATGTACAGTGCATCTGGAAAGTTTTCACAGCGCTTCACTTTTTCCACATTTTGCTATTAAAGCGTTTTTTTTTTATTGATTAAATCCTGTCGCGGACGTCTACAGAGCTATTTCTTAGACTTCATGTCTTGGTTTGTACTCAACATGCACTGTTACCTGTGGGACCTTATATAGACAAGTGTGTGTCTTTCCAAATCATGTCCAATCAACTCCATTTACCACAGGTGGACTCTAATCGAGTTGTAGAGACATTTAAAGGAAGGTCAGTGGAACCAGGAAGCACCTGAGCTCAATTTTGAGTGTCATGGCAAAGGCTGTGAATACTTATGTACATGTGATTTCTTTCTGTTTTTATTTTAAATTAATTTGCAAATATTTCAAATAAACCTACAGTAAGGCTGTAACATAGCAAATGTGAAGAAAAAAAATGTAACATGCACCGTAACATGTACACATTATTAAATGCTAAGGAACACAGAAGAAGACCCAAGTAAAATGTGTTTTTAAAAAGAAATTAAACTGGATGAAGAAATAAACCTGACACTAGAACATACAGTGTGAATGTGATACAGTGTAGAAGTCTGTTGTTCATACACACATGGACAAAATTGTTGGTACCCTTCGGTCAATGAAAGAATAACTCACAATAGTCACATAAATAACTTTAGTCTGACAAAAGTAATACTTTTAAAAAATTCTATGAATGTTAACCAATGAAAGTCAGGCATTGCTTTTCAACCGTGCTTCAACAGAATTATTTAAAAACATAAACTCATGGAACAGGCCTGGACAAAAATGATGGTACCCCTAAAAAATACTGAAAATAATGTGACCAAAGGGACATGTTAATTCAAGGTGTGTCCACTAATTAGCATCACAGGTGTCTACAATCTTGTAATCAGTCAGTGGGCCTATATATAGGGCTCCAGGTAGTCACTGTGTTGTTTGGTGACATGGTATGTACCACACTCAACATGGACCAGAGGAAGCGAAGGAAAGAGTTGTCTCAGGAGATTCGAAAGAAAATTATAGACAAGCATGTTAAAGGTAAAGGCTATAAGACCATTTCCAAGCAGCTAGATGTTCCTGTGACTACAGTTGCACATATTATTCAGGAATTTAAGATCCATGGGACTGTAGCCAACCTCCCTGGACGTGGCCGCAGGAGGCAAAATTGATGACAAATCAAAGAGACGGATAATCCGAATGGTCACAAAAGAGCCCAGAAAGACTTCTAAAGAGATCCAAGGTGAACTTCATGCTCAAGGAACATCAGTGTCAGATCGCACCATCCGTCGTTGTTTGAGCCAAAGTGGACTACATGGGAGACGACCAAGGAGGACACCATTGTTGAAAACAAATCATAAAAAAGCCAGACTGGAATATGCCGAACTACATGTTGACAAGCCACAAAGCTTCTGGGAGAATGTCCTATGGACAGATGAGACAAAAATGGAACTTTTGCCAAGGCACATCAGCTCTATGTTCACAGACGGAAAAATGAAGCATATGAAGAAAAGAACACTGTCCCTACTGTGAGACATGGAGGAGGCTCTGTTATGTTCTGGGGCTGCTTTGCTGCATCTGGCACAGGGTGTCTTGAATCTGTGCAGGGTACAATGAAATCTCAAGACTATCAAGGGATTCTAGCAAGAAATGTGCTGGCCAGTGTCAGAAAGCTGGGTCTCAGTCGCAGGTCATGGGTCTTGCAACAGGACAATGACCCAAAACACACAGCTAAAAACACCCAAGAATGGCTAAGAGGAAAACATTGGACTATTCTAAAGTGGCCTTCTATGAGCCCTGACCTCAATCCTATTGAACATCTTTGGAAGGAGCTGAAACATGCTGTCTGGAAAAGGCACCCTTCAAACCGGAAACAACTGGAGCAGCTTGCTCAGGAGGAGTGGGCCAAAATACCTGCAGAGAGGTGCAGAAGTCTCATTGACAGTTACAGGAATCGTTTGATTGCAGTGATTGCCTCAAAAGGTTGTGCAACAAACTATTAAGTTAGGGGTACCATCATTTTTGTCCAGGCCTGTTCCATGAGTTCATTTTTTAAAAATAATTCCGTTGAAGCATGGTTGAAAAGCAATGTTTGACTTTCATTGGTTAACATTCATAGAATTCTTATTTATTATTACTTTTGTCAGATTAAAGTTATTTCTGTGACCATTGTGAGTTTTTCTTTCATTGACCAAAGGGTACCAACAATTTTGTCCATGTGTGTATAAAGAGCTGAGAAGTTTTACTTACCGCTGACAATCAGCTTTGTTCCTTGGCCGAATACCACAGTGATTCATTCAGTGTCCTCACCTGTACAAAAACCTCCTCAGATACAGAAGTGAAAGCAGAAGAACTGAAACGTCCTCCAGACTCCAGAGCTCTCTCTTCTACTGTCTATCATCAGCACACACTCCTTTAATAAGATAAGATAAGATCTTAATGAGATGGGGTGTCCAAACTTTTGCTCTGTACTGTATATATACTGTATATGTATATATATATATTGCACAATTAGTGGTTTTGCATGTGATAGTTATTGTGATAATAATATTGCACAATGTATTAGGGCATAATAAAGTTCTGTTGATTATTGATTCAGCTCCCAAATGAAGGGGGAAGAGTTAGAGAGTTTGATTGTCACTGATGTCCTGTGGCGTTTAGTTTTAGACTTTGGTAGCTGAACGTGCTCCTGCATGACATCAGTGACCCGTGGAGGGGATGTGATGTATTGTCCATGATACTGAGAAGTTTATGCATCAAGCATGCATCAAGAAGTTCAAGCATCCTCCTCTCAGAATCCTCAACTAGAGACTCCAGCTCTACTCCAATGTTAGAGCCCGCTTTTCTGATGAGCTTGTTAAGTCTGTTGGTAGCTGATTTTAATCTGCTACCCTAGCAGACTACAGCAGAGAAGATAATCCTGTAGACCACAGAATGGTAGAACATCTGAAGCATGGTTCTGCATACATTAAAAGACCTGAGTCTCCTGAGAAAGTACAGGAGACTCTGACCTTTTTTGTACACAGCATCAGTGTTCTTTGACCAGTCCAGTTTATTGTCAATGTGAACACCCAGGCATTTGTAGCTGTCCACAATGTCCACCTCACTGCCCATGATGTTGATGGGGTAAGGGATAGTCTTATATTAGTTTTTAAAACATTGAGCTGATTTAGTCCACACCACTCCACAAAACTGTCTACCACACTTCTGTACTCAGTCTCTTGGCCTCCCCTGATACCGCCCACTACAGCAGAATCATCTGAGAACTTCTGCAGATGGCAAAACTGTGAGAGGTGTCTGAAGTCTGAGGTGTAGAGTGTAAACAGAAAGGGAGATAGGACTGTCCCTTGAGGGGCCCCTGTGCTGCTCACAATAGTGTCTGTAGTGATGTTCTGTAGCCTCACATATTGTGGACGATCTGTGAGATAGTTCATAATCCAGGTCACAAGGGAAACATCCACCCACATGTCCAGTAGCTTATTACTGAGTAGCTCAGGTCTGATTGTGTTGAACACACTGGAGAAATAAAAAAACATGACTCTCACAGTGTTCCCTGACTCCTCGAGGTATGTATATGCTCTGTTAAGCAAATAGATGATGACATCCTCCACACCAATGCGGGGCTGATAGGCGAACTGCAGGGGGTCCTGGTATGGTTGTCCGATTGTCTGGATGTGCTTAAGGACCAGTCTTTCCAGGGACTTCATGAAATGTGAGGTCAGAATAACAGGCCTGTCGTCACTGTTTGTCTTTTGGTGTTTATTCTTAGGCACAGGAACAAGGCATGATGTCTTCCACAGGTCTGGTACAGTCATTATGCTCGGGCTCAGATTGAAGATGTGCTGAAACACTCCACAGAACTGAGTAGCACAACGTCAGAGAACCCTAGGACTGAGTCCATCTGGACCAGTGGCCTTGTCTGGTCGTAAGTAATCACTTGAACTCTCCCCTCACATCCTCTGTGGTGAAGTGTATCGGAGACAATGTAGAAGATGGCACTGAGGGTAAAGGGTTCAGCAGTGTCGAGGGGGTAGGGCTGGTTGTGGACATGTATTGTAGTGGTTGGGGGGGGGTGGGGGTGATGGGGCATTGCAGGTAGGTGGATGGTTGAGGTCCTGAGAGCTGGCTAAGTCACTGATGGTATTTGTGATGCTTTGGTGAGGTACAATAGGGTAGATGTCTGATCAAATCTGTTAAAAAACATATTTGGGAAACACTTCACTGTCTCAGTGGGGATTACACTGTCCAAGTAGAAATTAACATAGCCTGTGATTCAGGTAGTAAGTCCATTAACATCCTCCAGGTGCGAATTACAGAGAGCATCCCAGTCTGTCACCTCAAAACAGCTCTGTAGAGTCTCCATAGCTTCCTTTGACCATCTACGTACTTCTCTTGTGGTCACAGGCTGCTGCCAACTGCAGCTATGGTTAAGGTAAACCACATCGTGATCTGATTTACCCAGAGGGGGGAGGAGGGGCTATGGAGCTGTATGCCTCTTTGACATTAGCATACAATAAGTTCAAGGTTTTATTTCCTCTTTTATTGCAGTTCACAAACTGTTTATATGTGGTTATTGTAGAATCCAGTGTGACATGATTAAAGTCGCCAGAGAGAAGACGCCATGAAGGCACAGGGATGCAGTGTCTGTAGGCTCGCTGTCGCGGAATTGATGACGTGAGCAGCCCGCACCGCATCAGCGAAAGGAGGAATGTAAACATTGATGATAATGGCATGTGAAAACTCTCTCGGCAAATAGTATGGACAAAGACTTCCTGCTAACAGTTCGATATCCGGGCTGCACAGACTTTCCTTCCCCGTAATGTGTCCATGGTTGCACCACTTGTTGTTGATATAGATCGCGCCACTCCCTCCCTTCATCTTGCCGCTCGCAGTGTCGTTCCTGTCCACCCGCACAACCTGAAATCCAGGGAGGCTTACAATAGAGTCTGGTATTTTCTCATACAGCCATGTTTCCGTGAAGCACATAACGATGATTCTCTAAACACCCTTTCATTCTTTGTAAGTGATGTAAGTTCATCCATCTTATTACCCAGTGATCTTACGTTTCCCACAACGATAGACGGAAGATATGGTTTGAACCTCCTCTTCCGTAGTCGTCACATTTTCCCCGCTGTGCATCCCCCAATATTTTCTTCTCAGTTCTTTTGGAATTTCAGGAGATTGTCCATGCATTTCGCTATGCTGGAGACTGAACAGCTGATCCCTAGTGTAAACAATAGTGGCTTGTCGCGTCTCCGCCATGATGATACTCCGGCATGATAAAAGTTATGCAAAAGCCATAATAACAAAAAAGAATGTATAAAAAATCTACAACGTTACACCTAGTGTATGATTACAAACGGAATTGTAGCAACAAGCGCAAAAAAAAGCGACTTAAGATACTTTAAAAGCAGAAAAAAAAACAACCAAACCATACGGAACAGCTCTGGAAGGCAGCCACCCGTGGCAGCACCAAAAGTAATGACCCACTCCCACTCTTAACATCCCATTCCAGTGTCACTGAATCACAATTCTGTCTCATACACTGTTCTGTTCACACGTCCTGTTAATATAATTTTCACTCACTATTAAATCTTTACTGGAGAATCAATAGCATGAACAGGTGACAATGTACATGCAGACAATCTTCAGCTCTTATCATTCACTATCACACACTGAGGATCTCCTCATGGATCTGGTGTGCAGCAGTTGGCAGTTTGTATCTACACTATCACAGTGTTTTTGAACTGTCCATAATTACACCGATCTCAGGAAATCTTTGGGAAATCTCATTTATGTAGATCAGCTGATCATACTGAGTTGTTTTTGAAAGCCAAA
>CM059212.1:2906482-2966482 GCA_030347435.1 Clarias fuscus
CCCTGTGCTGCTCACAATAGTGTCTGTAGTGATGTTCTGTAGCCTCACATATTGTGGACGATCTGTGAGATAGTTCATAATCCAGGTCACAAGGGAAACATCCACCCACATGTCCAGTAGCTTATTACTGAGTAGCTCAGGTCTGATTGTGTTGAACACACTGGAGAAATAAAAAAACATGACTCTCACAATGTTCCCTGACTCCTCGAGGTATGTATATGCTCTGTTAAGCAAATAGATGATGACATCCTCCACACCAATGCGGGGCTGATAGGCGAACTGCAGGGGGTCCTGGTATGGTTGTCCGATTGTCTGGATGTGCTTAAGGACCAGTCTTTCCAGGGACTTCATGAAATGTGAGGTCAGAATAACAGGCCTGTCGTCACTGTTTGTCTTTTGGTGTTTATTCTTAGGCACAGGAACAAGGCATGATGTCTTCCACAGGTCTGGTACAGTCATTATGCTCGGGCTCAGATTGAAGATGTGCTGAAACACTCCACAGAACTGAGTAGCACAACGTCAGAGAACCCTAGGACTGAGTCCATCTGGACCAGTGGCCTTGTCTGGTCGTAAGTAATCACTTGAACTCTCCCCTCACATCCTCTGTGGTGAAGTGTATCGGAGACAATGTAGAAGATGGCACTGAGGGTAAAGGGTTCAGCAGTGTCGAGGGCGTAGGGCTGGTTGTGGACATGTATTGTAGTGGTTGGGGGGGGGTGGGGGTGATGGGGCATTGCAGGTAGGTGGATGGTTGAGGTCCTGAGAGCTGGCTAAGTCACTGATGGTATTTGTGATGCTTTGGTGAGGTACAATAGGGTAGATGTCTGATAAAATCTGTTAAAAAACAGATTTGGGAAACACTTCACTGTCTCAGTGGGGATTACACTGTCCAAGTAGAAATTAACATAGCCTGTGATTCAGGTAGTAAGTCCATTAACATCCTCCAGGTGCGAATTACAGAGAGCATCCCAGTCTGTCACCTCAAAACAGCTCTGTAGAGTCTCCATAGCTTCCTTTGACCATCTACGTACTTCTCTTGTGGTCACAGGCTGCTGCCAACTGCAGCTATGGTTAAGGTAAACCACATCGTGATCTGATTTACCCAGAGGGGGGAGGAGGGGCTATGGAGCTGTATGCCTCTTTGACATTAGCATACAATAAGTTCAAGGTTTTATTTCCTCTTTTATTGCAGTTCACAAACTGTTTATATGTGGTTATTGTAGAATCCAGTGTGACATGATTAAAGTCGCCAGAGAGAAGACGCCATGAAGGCACAGGGATGCAGTGTCTGTAAGCTCGCTGTCGCGGAATTGATGACGTGAGCAGCCCGCACCGCATCAGCGAAAGGAGGAATGTAAACATTGATGATAATGGCATGTGAAAACTCTCTCGGCAAATAGTATGGACAAAGACTTCCTGCTAACAGTTCGATATCCGGGCTGCACAGACTTTCCTTCCCCGTAATGTGTCCATGGTTGCACCACTTGTTGTTGATATAGATCGCGCCACTCCCTCCCTTCATCTTGCCGCTCGCAGTGTCGTTCCTGTCCACCCGCACAACCTGAAATCCAGGGAGGCTTACAATAGAGTCTGGTATTTTCTCATACAGCCATGTTTCCGTGAAGCACATAACGATGATTCTCTAAACACCCTTTCATTCTTTGTAAGTGATGTAAGTTCATCCATCTTATTACCCAGTGATCTTACGTTTCCCACAACGATAGACGGAAGATATGGTTTGAACCTCCTCTTCCATAGTCGTCGCATTTTCCCCGCTGTGCATCCCCCAATATTTTCTTCTCAGTTCTTTTGGAATTTCAGGAGATTGTCCATGCATTTCGCTATGCTGGAGACTGAACAGCTGATCCCTAGTGTAAACAATAGTGGCTTGTCGCGTCTCTGCCATGATGATACTCCGGCATGATAAAAGTTATGCAAAAGCCATAATAACAAAAAAGAATGTATAAAAAATCTACAACGTTACACCTAGTGTATGATTACAAACGGAATTGTAGCAACAAGTGCAAAAAAAGCGACTTAAGATACTTTAAAAGCAGAAAAAAAAACAACCAAACCATACGGAACAGCTCTGGAAGGCAGCCACCCGAGGCAGCACCAAAAGTAATGACCCACTCCACTCTTAACATCCCATTCCAGTGTCACTGAATCACAATTCTGTCTCATACACTGTTCTGTTCACACGTCCTGTTAATAGAATTTGCCCTCACTATTAAATCTTTACTGGAGAATCAAAAGCATGAACAGGTGACAATGTACATGCAGACAATCTTCAGCTCTTATCATTCACTATCACACACTGAGCATCTCCTCATGGATCTGGTGTGCAGCAGTTGGCAGTTTGTATCTACACTATCACAGTGTCTTTTGAACTGTCCATAATTACACCGATCTCAGGAAATCTTTGGGAAATCTCATTTATGTAGATCAGCTGATCATACTGAGTTTGTTAAAGCCAAAGAACTGACCTGGGACCAGAGAACCATAAACCATCTGTGTCTGTTTTCAGGAATCTGGAATAAATGCTTGTACCATGTCTTTGATCTTCAACTGTAAATTATTCAGTGTGTCTTCAGTGAACATCAAATGAGTTTACATTTTAGTTTCAATGATATGAGATTCAGGTTTTTGTTCTTTCTCGTGTTGTGTGAAAGCAGAAGTGAGTGTGAGCAGTGAGGAGGTTTTTGTCACTGTGTGCATCACTGTGATACATTCTCACTAGCAGAGCTGTCCCATGTCTGACAGTAATACACTGCTGAGTCTCCAACCTCCACATTACTGATTACCAAATTACAGTCTGATGGAGATGAACACTGTGATGTAAATTTGGGAGATGAAAAACCAGATCCATAGGAAGGAGAGCTCCAGGACTGATGGTGTCTTATCACATGCTGTGGAACTTCTCCAGGAACCTGTTTGTACCAGCGTGCAGCACTATTAGTAACTGTCCCCAGATTACAGTCCATGGTGGCCGTCTGTCCTCGAGTCAGTGTGAGAACAGGAGGCTTCTGCGTCACCACAGTCACACCACTGACACCTGGAATAAAAACAGCACACATGTTACATCACTTCATGCTCACATTAGATGGAGCCCAAATGCTGATGAGCTCCAGAGTTGTGAAATCTTACATGAGAGAGCAGTGAAGAGAGAGCAGAGCGCCGGCAGCATGGTGTCCGTGTGTGATGAGACTCTCGTGCTGAGTGAAGAGACGAGCAGCGTGAGGAGCAGATTAAGGAGAGACGGCAGGGACGTGCTATAAGAGAGACAGGAGGAGGGACAGAGGGAGGAGACGCTCAACAACACACACCACAGCTGATGATCTCCACAGTGGTGAACTAAATACTGAACACACACTGGCACTGTCATTATTAACACACCATCAACACACTAATTTATATAAACATTCTCTTTAATTGATATTAAAGTACATGTTGACCTGATTTTTGTCAGCAAGATGCAGAATGTGTCACACCACATTTAAAAAATATAATAATTTGCTTAAAGCTAAAATGTGAGTGTGAGGCGAAGCAGGTGTATCCTGAGTGTGTTTCTCTTTCTATGACATATGATGTGTCAGTGCTAATCTATAGACAGGACCATACAGATGAGTGTATTAACTGGAGGATGGACTGATGCTGTTCTGGATAACCACTTCAGTCTCTCTGACTCTTCAACATGTTCTGGTAAATAAAATACAACACACTTTCTCATGTGCTGCATTCGGTAAAAACATGCCAGACACACTAAAGGGGTTAATACGAAGTAATGACCTTTTTAAATAAATACAATCAAAATTTTACCAAAAGCATCACACATATTTGAACTCAATCCTCATCGTCCAAACATAGGTACACTGATGACGTACTGCACAAGATTTAAATGAAGCCGTATCACATGCTTTTTCTTAGCCTAATCATGCTAGGATATTCAAACTCCTGCTTATGCAACATTAGAGCACAGTTTCAGCTAATTATTATTTACAAAACCCCTGGGCTGTACTTTGAACTTCTTGCTATTTGTGGATTTTTTCTCAAACCTGGTGTAACGGATTCGACCCTACAGTCTGTGCAGGGGCAGCACCATAAAGCACGGACACGGGGCGAGGTCTTACAGGAAAAAGGGTAATTTATTTAGGAAAAAATGGGGAAGGAAAGGATTAAAGGAGGGAGGAGGGAAAGAAAGGGTAGGAAGGAATGTGCATGTGCAGCCCTGGTTGGCAGTGCCCCGCTGGCATGTGGGCACAGGCTGGTGAGCAGTGGACAGAGTGGTAGCGTGGGCCCGCGTGGACAGCAGCTCCTGCCTCCGCCTGCTCGCGCTGACTCTGCTCTTTCGGAGGATCACCGGACCGGCCGCTTCCAGCTCTCTCTGTGGACGCGGCCTCAGTCAGGAGTCCACTCTGACGTCCGGCGGCTGGGCGGCTTTCCCCGGCTGGGAACAAGGGCCGTGACGTGAACCTCCTTGCGGCCTTTTCCTCTTCGGCGGCAGGGTCACCATAATCCGGCTCCATATGAGCTGAAGAGCCGCAGGAGTGTTAGGATTATCACTGTTCACTGTTTTATCTGATTGTTAAAAAAAATAAATGACCTTTTAAAACTGAGTGTTTGTAGAAATGTGAATCTCAAATAGCAGTTTTTAGTTATATACAGTACAAATCTATATTTCTATTTAACACCGTAACAATTAAGTTAATCCTTTAATTGTGTATATAATTGTACTATTGATTTATTGATCTCTAAATGCACTGATCTCTGATTGAGTCATGTGATTTAAGATGTTACTATTTCCAAGGAGAAGCTCCTCATTTACATGGAGACTAAAATTACACACTGCAGATCAGCAGGTGTTTCCTGAGAGTTTCTCCATCCATGATGTGTGACGTGTCTGTGTGTGTGTGTGAGAGAGAGAGAGGACGAGGTGTGAAATTTGGACTCACACACTTTAATATGTGCTGCATTTGATAGAGAAATGTACGACTAGATATGGTGAAGTGTTTCCTTTAAAACAAACAAAAACATTCTTTGATAGATTTGCAGTTTTATTAAAATTCTTTTTGATTACATGCAGGAGGTGATATTCTTTCTTTCTCTATAGATTCATCTAAAACATCTATGAAATTCTGTTGAATAATTCATATATAAACAGTAATCATGTTCATTCACTGCATTCAGACTTGTTAATCTTCACCGATGCAGCTTTTCCTCCAGCAGACACTTCACATGTGACGACTTTGTTGTTTTCCCACTCGGAGCTGTCGATGGTCAAAGAGCTGCTCAGTGTGAATTTCTTATTGGCTTGCTGCAGTGCAGAGCCGGTGATGACTCCAGTGGTGACCGAGTTCCCGTTCACGAGCCAACGCACATCAGCAAAACCACCGGCCACCTCGCTGGCCAAACACACTAGAGTGGCTTTTTTAGACTCCAGCTGTTCACTGGACGGAGGGAGAACGGTCAGAACAGGAGCCGGGAGAGCAGCGTCTGATTCCACACACAGAGGGAGACGTTCATTACACCAAATAACACTATTCTAATATGTGGATAGGTAATAAATGTTTAAAAATAATTTAAGCATTTCTGTAAAAAAAAAAAAAAATCTGTCTTTATAACATACTATCAGAAAAATTTCAACACTAGAATATATTTAAAAATTGCATTTGAACAGATCCATAAAAAGCTCAGAATTGTTAAATAATATTAATAAAAGACAACCATGTACAGTGCATCTGGAAAGTTTCCACAGCACTTCACTTTTTCCACATTTTGCTATTAAAGCGTTTTTTTTTATTGATTAAATCCTGTCGCGGACGTCTACAGAGCTATTTCTTAAACTTCATGTCTTGGTTTGTACTCAACATGCACTGTTACCTGTGGGACCTTATATAGACAAGTGTGTGTCTTTCCAAATCATGTCCAATCAACTCCATTTACCACAGGTGGACTCTAATCGAGTTGTAGAGACATTTAAAGGAAGGTCAGTGGAACCAGGAAGCACCTGAGCTCAATTTTGAGTGTCATGGCAAAGGCTGTGAATACTTATGTACATGTGATTTCTTTCTGTTTTTATTTTAAATTAATTTGCAAAGATTTCAAACAAACCTACAGTAAGGCTGTAACATAGCAAAATGTGAAAAAAATGGATGCACCGTAACATGTACACATTATTAAATGCTAAGGAACACAGAAGAAGACCCAAGTAAAATGTGTTTTTAAAAAGAAATTAAACTGGATGAAGAAATAAACCTGACACTAGAACATACAGTGTGAATGTGGTACAATGTAGAAGTCTGTTGTTCATATAAAGAGCTGAGAAGTTTTACTTACCGCTGACGATCAGCTTTGTTCCTTGGCCGAATACCACAGTGATTCATTCAGTGTCCTCACCCGTACAAAAACCTCCTCAGATACAGAAGTGAAAGCAGAAGAACTGAAACGTCCTCCAGACTTCAGCTCTCTCTTCTACTGTCTACCATCAGCACACACTCCTTTAATAAGATAAGATAAGATAAGATAAGATAAGTCTTTATTAATCCCGAAGGAAATTGTTTCTCCAGCGGCTGCATATTCAAAGGATACAAATACAATAGGATAAGAAGAAAATTAGAAAACAGAATAAAACTATAATACAATATTCTATACTTTCAAAAAATAGATATAAATTGAATAAAGATATATAGAAAAACTACAAAAAAAACTACTGATTGTACAGAAAGGTGCAGAATTGTCTCTTTTGTGTCTTGTACATGGTTGTTATTGCACACAGAATATATATTGAACATAATATTTGATATTGCATGTAGAATTGTAATGATATTGCACACCATATATATGTTTATGTACAGTACAGACCAAAAGTTTGGACACGCCTTCTCATTCAAAGAGGTTGAATTTGTATTATGGCAAGAAAAAAGCAGCTAAGTAAAGAAAAACGAGCGGCCATCATTACTTTAAGAAATGAAGATCAGTCAGTCCGAAAAATTGGGAAAACTGTGCACGTGCCCCCAAGTGCAGTCATAAAAAGCATCAAGCGCTTCAAAGAAACTGGCTGACATGCGGACCGTCCCAGGAAAGGAAGACCGAGAGTCACCTCTGCTGCGGAGGATAAGTTCATCCGAGTCACCAGCCTCAGAAATCGCAGGTTAACAGCAGCTCAGATCAGAGAGCAGGTCAATGCCACACAGAGTTCTAGCAGCAGACACATCTCTAGAACAACTGTTAAGAGGAGACTGTGTGAATCGTCTCGGGTTACTTGACTGTAACCCTGTTCCCTGATAAAGCGGGAACGAGATGCTGCGTGAAAACGCTATGTGAACATCTCTTTGTTTCCGGTTGTGAAGCCTGTGCATGTCAAAACCGCCGAATACCTCGGCTTATAACCTCTGCCAGGCATGACGTCACCGAACAAGGTGCACCTGCAGGTTATAAATAGGAGTGAACCGGAAACATCCTCAAGTCAATTTTGTCTGAAGGACGTCCAGGCACGCCAGCAGTGCGGCATCGGAACGCAGCATCTCGTTCCCGCTTTATCAGGGAACAGGGTTACAGCCAAGTAACCCGAGACGTTCCCTTTCAAAAGCTACACTCGATGCTGCGTGAAAACGCTATGGGAACAAGAATACCAACGCCGCCGCACTGCAAGTGTCTGGACCCCCAGGTTGTGTAGCGTGTGCGCACAAATCCGAGGAGGTCTCAGACCTAGCTCTGGGATGCTGACTCAAGGATTCGCGAACCCGGAGTGGCATTGACATCCAGACTATAAAATCTAACAAACGTTTGTGGAGAGGACCAGCCCGCCCCATCACACACCTGCTGCAGAGCTGCAAAGAGCTGCTCTGACTTACGCCACTGGCTAGTGCGGTGGATTATGATTCTTCTACATCCAAAGTATACCACAAGGAATAAAACTGCTGGATTCAGTGTAAGGACTGTAAGATCATGGCCTGAAGATGCTATACCTAGGCTTCAGGACTGCTTCTCCTGGTGAAGTGGTGAAGGGTTTTAGCTGAGAAGTATGGAATACTGGGTGGATCCTGAGCGCCGCAGGCAGCTGGAGCCGGTAGGTGACGGGGTTGATTCGGAGGGTGATTCGGTATGGACTGATGAAGCGAGGTGATAATTTCCTGGATTCTGTCTGCAGATGTAAATTTTTTGTAGAGAGCCATACCGTGTCACCTACGTGGTACAATCACCCCGGTGGGTGTCGACGGCGGTGCTGAGTGATGTAGCGGGTGTTGGCGCGTTTGATGGCAAGGTTTGCTTGGTTCCATAGCCGTCGACACCGACGGACCAACTGTTGGGCTGACGGTACTTCAACCTCCGGTTCTTGGTGGTCGAACATCGGAGGCTGGAAGCCGTGGCATGCCTCAAATGGGCTTAAGCCGGTGGCGGATGAAACGTGGAGGTTGTGTGATAGTTCAGCCCAGATGAGGTAGCAAGCCCAGGAGCACTGACGGTCGGCGACAAAGCACCTCAGGTAGCGCTCCAGTTGTTGGTTGGTCCGTTCCGTCTGACCGTGGTGACAGTCTGTGGGTGGTAGCCGGAGGACAGACTACAGGTGGAATGGATCAGACGGCAGAAGGCCTTCCAGAACCGTGAGGTGAACTGAGGCCGGCTGTCCGAGACGATGTCCTTTGGGAAGCCATGCAGGCGGACTACATGTTCTAATATCAGCTCGGCTGTTTTCTTAGCTGACGGGAGCCCGGGGAGGGCCACCAGGTGCACAGCTTTGGAGAACCGGTCGACGATGGTGAGGATGGTGTTCTTTCCTTCGGAAACCGGCCTGCCCGTGATGAAGTCGACGGCAATGTGTGTCCAGGGCCGACGGGGAACAGGAAGTGGTTGAAGCTCGCCCGGAGATGGTTGATTTACATCCTTGGCCCTGGCGCACACTGGGCACGCCTGGACGAACTCGTGAACATCCTTGCTCATGGTGGGCCACCAGAAGGCGCGCTGTATGAATTGAAAGGTGATGATTCTCTAAACACCCTTTCATTCTTTGTAAGTGCTGTAAGTTCGTCCATCTTACTAGCCAGTGATCTTACGTTTCCCACATCGATAGATGGAAGATATGGTTTGAAGCTCCTCTTCCGTAGTCGTAGCATTTTCCCAATATTTTCTTCTCAGTTCTTTTGGAATTTCAGGAGATTGTCCGTGCATTTCACTATGCTGGAGACTCAACAGCTGATCCCTAGGGTAAAAAATAGTGGCTTGTCGCGTTTCCGCCATGACGATACTCCGGCATGATAAAAGTTATGCAAAAGCCATAATGACAAAAAAGAATGTATAAAAAATCTACAACGTTACACCTAGTGTACAATTACAAAAGGAATTGTAGCAACAAGTGCAAAAAAAGTGACTTAAGATACTTTAAAAGCAGAAAAAAAAAACAACCAAACCATACAGAACAGCTCTGGAAGGCAGCCACCCGTGGCAGCACCAAAAGTAATGACCCACTCCACTCTTAACATCCCATTCCAGTGTCACTGAATCACAATTCTGTCTCATACACTGTTCTGTTCACACGTCCTGTTAATAGAATTTTCACTCACTATTAAATCTTTACTGGAGAATCAAAAGCATGAACAGGTGACAATGTACATGCAGACAATCTTCAGCTCTTATCATTCACTATCACACACTGAGGATCTCCTCATGGATCTGGTGTGCAGCAGTTGGCAGTTTGTATCTACACTATCACAGTGTCGTTTGAACTGTCCCTAATTACAACAATCTCAGGAAATCTTTGGGAAATCTCATTTATGTAGATCAGCTGATCATACTGAGTTTGTTAAAGCCAAAGAACTGACCTGGGACCAGAGAACCATAAACCATCTGTGTCTGTTTTCAGGAATGTGAAATAAATGCTTGTACCATGTCTTTGATCTTCAACTGTAAATAATTCAGTGTGTCTTCAGTGAACATCAAGTGAGTTTACATTTTAATTTCAATGATTTGAGAGTCAGGATTTTGTTCTTTCTCGTGTTGTGTGAAAGCAGAAGTGAGTGTGAGCAGTGAGAAGGTTTTTGTCACGGTGTACATCACTGTGATACATTGTCTCTAGCAGAGCTGTCCCATGTCTTACAGTAATACACTGCTGAGTCTCCAACCTCCA
Source organism: Clarias fuscus (assembly GCA_030347435.1). Lineage (NCBI taxonomy): Eukaryota > Metazoa > Chordata > Actinopteri > Siluriformes > Clariidae > Clarias > Clarias fuscus. The sequence continues at coordinate 2,916,606 of CM059212.1, forward strand.
CATAATTAATGACCACATTACAGTCAGATGCTGATGAACATGTTGATTTAAATTTAGGAGATGAGAAAGCAGATCCATAGCTAGGAGAGCTCCAGCTTTGATGATTACTTAACACAAACTGAGGAACTCCTCCAGGAACCTGTTTGTACCAGCGTGCATCGCTATCAGTAACAGTGCCCAGATTACAGTCCATGGTGGCCGTCTGTCCTCGAGTCAGTGTGAGAACAGGAGGCCTCTGCGTCACCACAGTCACACCACTGACACCTGGAATAAAAACAGCACACATGTTACATCACTTCATGCTCACATTAGATGGAGCCCAAATGCTGATGAGCTCCAGAGTTGTGAAATCTTACATGAGAGAGCAGTGAAGAGAGAGCAGAGCGCCGGCAGCATGGTGTCCGTGTGTGATGAGACTCTCGTGCTGAGTGAAGAGACGAGCAGCGTGAGGAGCAGATAAAGGAGAGACTGCAGGGACGTGCTATAAGAGAGACAGGAGGAGGGACAGAGGGAGGAGACTCGGGACAACACACACCACAGCTGATGATCTCCACAGTGGTGAACACACATGGCACTGTAATTATTAACACACCATCAACACTCAAATTTATATAAACATCCTCTTCAATTGATATTAAAGTACATGTTGACCTGATTTTTGTCAGCAAGATGCAGAATGTGTCACACCACATTTAAAAATATAATAATTTGCCTAAAGTTAAAATGTGAGTGTGAGGACAAGCAGGTGTATCCTGAGTGTGTATAGTAAGCTATAGACAGGACCATACAGATGAGTGTATTATCTGAACTGGAGGCTGGACTGATGCTGTTCTGGATAACCACTTCAGTCTCTCTGACTCTTCAACGTGTTGAAATAAAATACAAAAAACATGCCAGACACACTAAAGGGGTTAATATGAAATAATGACCTTTTTATTGAATACAATCAAAATTTTACCAAAAACGTCACATATTTGAACAAAATCCTCATCGTCTGAATGAAGTTACACTGATGATGTACTGCACAAGATTTAAATGAAGCCGTATCACATGCTTTTTCTCAGTCTAATCATGCTAGGATATTGAAACTCCTGCTGTTTCCTTGCTGCAGACTTTAATATTCATTTTGAGAATCCAGAAGATCTTCTGAGAACAGCATTTATGTCCATACTGGACTCAGTAGGAGTAAATCAGTGTGTTGTAGGACCAACTCATAAAGCAGATCACACTTTAAATTTAATATTATCCTTCTGATTAAGTATAGGATATATAGTGACTTTTCCACAGTCCACATATATCTCAGATAACTTGAATCACCGTCTGATTCCTCAGAACTCGATCAGGTGACTGAATGTCAATATTGTGTTATACGTCAGATAATATAGCTCCAGTTAAAAGAAAATAATTAGTGAGTAATAATCTAATCTCTGGTATAGCCATCACACGCACTTTAAAACAGACCGAAAATTTGAAATTTACAAAGACGATGTGGTGACTGTGGACAGTTCAACTTTACCATGAAGACGGTTCTGGCCTCAGCTAATGCAGTTCTCTGGGGACTTTTGACTGCAGCCGCTCAATAGTTCAGATATTCCAGTAGTAGATTGGAATTCCCTACAGCTTGTACCTGATACTCCAATAACATACATGGACTCTATATAACTGAAACACATCTCAGTTCCAGCCTCCTAACACACAGTATGAATGTAGATTAACCCCTGCTATCCATTATCACACAAATGAGGATGGGTTCCCTGTTGAGTCTGGTTCCTCTCAATGTTTCTTCAAGTTTGCAATCTCAGGGAGTTTTTCCTTGCCACATTTCAAGATGTGTTTTTGCCTTTATCCAGTCATACTAACTCTACAGTTCACTTCCCTAGACCTCTGGGGGTGACGTCTGGGGGTGTGGTGTGCTACCAGGTCGTGGGCAGCAGATCATTTGAGTGTGCTATTATAGGGTTATTAACTCTGTACCCACCCTATCTCTGCATAAGACAAATGATGGTCTAAAGTGAATTAAGAAGGCAAGAAATGTCACAGACTCTTGACAAGACTCACCTGTGAAGTGGAAACCATTTCCTGATGACCTTGTGAATCTGATGAGAGAATGCTCTGAGTGTGCCAAGCCGTCATCAAAACTAAATATAGCTACTTTGGACAATCCAGAGAATCAGAGGTCATAATGTACGTGTGCTTATCAATTATGAAAAATTCTAAGCACTTCATGTGAGTTTCTACTTCAGTTCAACTTCAGGTTTTTGTTGTTTCTCGTGTTGTGTGAAAGCAGAAGTGAGTGTGAGCAGTGAGGAGGTTTTTGTCACGGTGTACATCACTGTGGTACAGCTGAAGTAGTAGAGTCGTCCCGTGTCCCACAGTAATACACTGCTGAGTCTCCCACCTCCACATTACTGATTATTAACTGATAATCGATCTTTGAAGGGGCTTTAGATGTGAAGCGTGTGGATGAAAAATTGTCTCCGTATGTAGGAGCGGAGTTAGAATAATAAAATCTCAACACAAACTCTGGAGCTGCTGGTGGAATCTGTTTATACCAGGAGACATAGTTGCTTTCATCCTTTGCGATGTTACAGTCCATAGTGACAGAGTTCCCCTTATCTACTGTTATAACTTGAGGCTTTTGCGTCACTACTTTCTGTGAGCTGACCACTGCAACATAAAGCAACACTGAGAGTCATCATCATTTCATAAAGAGAATTCTAATGAATGAAAAGACGTGAGTGTGAAGAGGAAAGCAGGAGCAGGAATCTTTACCTGCCAGAGCAGGGAGCAGAGCGCAGACGGTGAGCAGCATGATGTCAGTCTGATCAGCAGAGTGATGAACAGAGCCAAGCCAGCTTTCATAAAGCATCAGAGGCGGGACCTGGATTTGCTCTCAGCCAATCAGACCAGTGGAAGGAACAGCTGCACAGTAAATGTCATTTACATGATTTATTAAAAGCCCCTGTGCTGAAGAATTACTTTGAATAAAGAAAGCCATAAAATGACCATTGTGTTAACTATTAGGTATAAAATTTATTCAACTGAAATATAATTAATAGAAAATAAGAAGACTGGAAGACTATCTTATACTTACTGTACATACTGAACATCAAAAAACTGACCAACAGTTTAGCAGAGTTTAATAAAGTGCAGTAACACACTATTTATCCCACAGCAAGAATTTGTCAAATTAAATGATAAAATACACAGAATGGACACACAGGTACGTAGCAGGAAATAAATAATAATAACTAAAATAAAATACAAATTAAAACAATTATACAAGAATAAAACAATAAAAGCACCACAACTGTTCAGATTATAAGGCAAATTATAAAGATTAAACACATCCTCTACAAAATAATCTAATAATACTAATAAAGCGTAAGATCAGGAGGGAGGGAATTCCAGAGTTTAGGAGATAAATTCTGGTAAAGACCCCCCAAGGTTAGCCAAAGGCAAAACAAAAATAAAGATTCACACTTACTCAGTCGACTATGGCAATTAAAAAGTGTTTGGCTTTGTCAAGGTTGGGTGTCCAGTATAATGGGCTTTCAAGGGGCTCAGAATCTCTAACCGCACTAAATGTAACTTTAAATGGATAAAAGTACACTGTAAAAAATCCAACTAGATAAATGTTGAATGGATTAATAGTGTATTGTTGACCCAACTTCTTACATGTTGAGACAACAGTGGGTTCTTGAAAACTTTGGAGACACAGACTGAATAAATAAAAAATATCAAGTTGAGCCAGCAATCTACCTTCATTGATCACGTGATAATAAGACCCCGCCCCTCCCCTCTGCCGGAATGAAACTATCAGACTGCACTAAAGAGATGAAGATGGCTGTTTTGTGGACTCTTTATTCTTTTGGGTTCTTATTTATTGAGTATGTATAAAAAATTTTTTTAAATAAAATATGTTTCAGTTAGCCTACAGGTATTTTAAACGGTTAACGTTATATACGTGAGTTCGGCGTGTTTCCGCATATCGTTGTCCTGAGGCATGAGGTGAGCTGAGCTAACGTTAGGTTCACTGTACAGGAGTTAATGTGCTAAACATTCATAACCGTATCTATCTTTATTCCCTGACTTTTCCCCAGCAACAGCGTCCTGCCCCCCCCCCCCCCCCCAGGACACACGGCCACGCGAGCGATCAGCTAACGAAACTTCGAGAAAACGCTGAAGTGTTGAACAGTTAAGGATTAGCGGCGCTTCTGTACTCACTAAGTTAAGGGATATAAAAATGTCAGACTCGCTGTCAGACTTCAGACTCGCTAATGCTCATCTACGAGTGTTATATCGGTTCACTTATCTGCATGAAAACCGGATTGAGTAAATAACAGGTTAATTTAAAACATCACTTTAAACATGTAGTTACTCCTGAGAACGACAAAGTAAAAACCTTAAAAGTATAAAATTCTTTTGAATATGAAACAATGCATAGCTTTAAAACATCATTAGAATTCCAGAAACAGTGTTTTACACTCTGGTGGTATATAGCCTCATTAATATATTTGACTTTTTATCATAACTAGATATTCAGTGAAATTGATCGTCTTTACATAATTCTCTTGTTTCTTTAACCAGAGCTGTGCTGTGGAGGATTGGGGTCGGAGGGCTGACGGATGGCATTTTGGAGCTACTGGAGGAGTGTGAACATGGTGTTGGAGGTGACTGTAGTCTTTGGTGGTCTGGGTGACTGTACAGCAGCTGCTACAAATTCATTTCGTTTACAAATTCATTTTATTTCATTTACAAAACCACTTGCAAAGAGGAAAATAGTGATAGATTCATCTAAAACGTGAGAAATTCTGCTTGAAAAATCATATATAAACAGTAATCAGGTTCATTCACTGCATGCAGACTTGTTAATCTTCACTGATGCAGCTTTTCCTCCAGCAGACACTTCACATGTTACGACTTTGTTGTTTTCCCACTCGGAGCTGTCGATGGTCAAATAGCTGCTCAGTGTGAATTTCTTATTGGCTTGCATTCACGAGCCAACGCACATCAGCAAAACCACCGGCCACATCGCTGGCCAAACACACTAGAGTGGCTTTTTTAGCCTCCAGCTGTTCACTGGACGGAGGGAGAACGGTCAGAACAGGAGCCGGGAGAGCAGCGTCTGATTCCACACACAGAGGGAGACATTCAGAGAAATTATATTACAGCACTGCTGAGTTCTGATTGGTCACAAGGTGATGATTAAATGTCTACAACAGCAGCTCATGTGACCATTAATGTGCATGTTTTAATATTTTATCCTTTAGTTACAACTCATTCAACGCAACTTGGTTGGAGGACCTTCTACATAATCTGTGATTGATAAACACATTTAGTATGTTTTTTTTTTAAATGAAAACATATTGATACAGAACCTCCACTGAATTGATATTTCATGTTTGAGGGAGTCCATATAAATAAAACTTTCTCTAAAAATTTAATCTGTCATGTTGTACACAAATCAGAAAACATGAGTCACAATAAAATTGTCAAACTTAAACAAATAAAGCAATGAACATGACATGAGACCATGTAGTGTGGAGCTCAGAGGTTTTACCAAGTACTGACGATCAGCTTTGTTCCTTTGTTATAGTTCATTCATTCGGTGTCCTCACCTGTACTGTCTACCATCAGCACACACTGAGAATCAGTGTCCATTATCTTGAACCACATCCAGGAGAGGAGATCTTCAACTCTGATTATTCCGTTACACATCTGTGAGCAATTCGATTAGAATTTCTCATGTGACCGCTCATCCATGTAGGAAGCAAATCATTGCCATACCATAACATATTACAAGCTCTGTCCTGTGCTGAGTCCTGTGGGTGACCGAAGGTAGATTCTCAGTGTCGTACAAAAGTGCAGTGGAATGTCCTATTTGTGCACTTCGTGGAATGTCCTGCTTTGATGCCAGACTGCGTAGGATCTTGGAGTGAATCATCAACAGTGTCGCCAGCAACGCACTCCCACCCTCGCTACGTCTAACAAAGACTTGGAGGTGAGAACCAAAAGTCTCAAATTTGGACTCATCAGACCAAAGCACAGTTTTGCATTGATCTAATTAACATTGCTTGTGTTTCCTCAGAATTCTTTTCTGCTTGTTTTTCTTCCGAAGTAATGGATTCTTTGCTGCAATTCGACCAGGAAACAGTGGATGTTGAAATATGTCTGCCGCTTGAACTTCGACGAGCATTTATGTGGGAACTAATCTGAGGTGCTAGGATAACAGAGTGTTGTTGCTATTGTAGACCTATTTGCTCTGTATGCAAATTAATTCTGGTTTAATTTCGGCAAAGTCAGGCAGCCTGAACGATGTGATGAGACTCCGTACTAGTTTTTCAAAACACTTCATGACCAATGGAGTGAGTTCTACTGGCTGATAGTCGTTTACGCTGGTGATGCTTGTTTTCTTTGGTAGAGGAACTATGGTAGAAACAGGATGTGATGGCAGACAGTTGAACCATTTGAAAATCTCAGTAAAAGCACTGGCACGCTGATCTGCGCAGTCCTTCAGCACACATCCAGGGACCCCATCAGTTCCTGTGGCTTTTCTTGGATTTATGGCCCTAAGTGTGCACCTTACCTCCTATTCCTCCACTCTGAAGATGGAGCTGCTGTTTTCTTCTGGGTATAGTGTATCTACCCATCCTGACTAGTGTATCTACCCATGCCAGCAAAGATGTTTAGTTCCTCTGCCAGCCATATATCACCTTCAGCTGCTTGTAGATTGGGCCTGTAATTGGTGAGGTGCCGAATACCATCCCACACCTGCTTTGTGTTGTTGCTATCCAGGTGCTCCTCGATCTTTTTTCAATACACTGCCTTGGCCTTCTTAATGCCTTTCTTCAGATTGGCTCAGGCTGCACTGTGAAGGGGTCCATCACTGTTAAAAGCAATGTTCCTCTCTTTTAGCAACCTTTGTACATACTTTGTCATCCAGAGATTCTGTCCTCCAGCTGCTGAGAGGCTCCATCGGACCAGATTTGAATAGTTTTCAGGTTGGCAGGACCAGTTCTCCAGGGATGCAGGGATTAAAAGCAGGGACAAGTGTTCAGACTGGATCAGGTGTGGTAATGGTTTAGCTCTGTAGCCCAACTAGCTCTGTAGCCCAACTGTTTGAATAAAACACTTGTCTAGTATGTTGTCTAGCAAGACATTTTACAATAAAAGTTGGTCGGAATTTAGGAAGCACTGCGTTCAAATCAACATGACTAAAGTTTCCAGTTAAAATAAACGCAGCATCAGGATATTTCCTTTGCAGTAAGTTAATACTGCTATGTAAATGACTGAGCACCGTGTTAGCATTAGCATCTGGTGGGATATACACCAGCAGTTAGCATGACCACATTAAACTTCCTGGGAAGGTAAAAAGGCCTGCAATGAATAGTCAGAAACTCTCGGTTAGGAGAGCAGTAACTGGCTAGAGACCCCCTCCTCTGCTCTTACCAGAATCTGTTGTTCTTACAAGAATCTTGGTTCTGTTGTGACGCTGTGCTGTGCTGGCTGCTAATGCAATAGCAGAATCTGGAATGGATGAACAGAGCCATATCTCTGTGATGAAAATGATGCAGCTTCTTGCTATGTTCGCCCAGATGTTATGTAAACGGAAAAATTCTGTTGTAACGCTGCCCCTGACGTAAATCCTATGTTAAGAAGATCTTGCCGATTGTAAACATTATTTGCCCAGCAGATTGTGATAACGCAAGTGATAAGCCACATGTACCCAAACAAATGAGAACGGGAAGATGCGAAAAAAGACCAAAACAAACATGTAAACACTGCACTGAACCGCTGCATTTAAGCATGCCGCCATCTTGGATCGCCACAATTTTGGATTCCAATCTTTCATTTGAAACTCATGTAGATAAAATTAACAGGATAGCATTCTTTCATCTCAGAAATATTGCTAAGAAAAGGAATCTATTGTCACTAAATGATGCAGAAAAATGTCTTTCTGTTTCGTCAAGTACACCAGTAAAAGATCAGTAAAATATTATAGATTCCAATCTTTCATTTGAAGCTCATGTAGATAATATTACCAGGATAGCCTTCTTTCAGCTTCTGCCTTGAGATCAGGGTCAGGTTTGGTTTTCATGGATCTTTCCTTGAAAGGTGCAATGAAATCCAAAATCCCTGGATAGGTGGAGTAGAAGACAGAGATAAAATCCTCCGGGCACAGAAGAGAAGTTAGCTCATCCTGAATGTAAAGACTAGTGTTCATGAATGCAGCAGCAAACTCTCCAGCTTTGGTGGAATGGATGGTGCGGTAGTGGTACACCTTGGGGTGGTTGTTGACTGGGGTGGTTGCTGATTTGACAGTAGAAAGGGGAGCAGTAAATTAAAAAATGACAGGGAAGAGGTCCCAAATGCAAATGTAATTAATTTCTGACGGATACTAGAAGTTCATGTGAGATTATGAGGTACATTGTGTGGTCATACTGATGTGTGGGGCCATTAACTGATTGTAGCAGGTCAAAGGACTCTAGTCAAAGGAGACAAAAAACTTTGAAAATCATTAACCAGTTGGCTGGATGAACAACAAACATGTAAGCAATTATCGGCTTACAGCTCACAGACTGCTTTGGAGATTTCCTTGTACGCAGCCCCGTGCCTGGATCCTCACTGGCTGGCAATGCGAAGTGATCTGGGATGGCCATCTTGAACCATTCATAACTGTACTCCTGAAAGTGTACTCCTGAAACCAGAATTATCCACACAGGAGGCCAGGTAGGCTTTTGACGAGTTTGACGAGGATAACTCCTGTCTTTTCGGGTCTCTTGCACCTCTTGCAGGAGGTGGCGGTGTCTTTGAATGTTCACTGGTAGAACAATCGTGAGAGTTGTTCACTGACAGGTGATTGTGCACCAGCAGAGATGACAAACAGAAAAAACACAGCAATTAATAATGAACATGACAAAGTAGGACGGTGAACCATACAAAGTGGCGCCATCTTGCCAAATTTCCTGAGAGTGACAGAAGCCGTTTGGCACTAATATGTCTATTGATTCTGATCCCAGCCTTCCTCTACTTGAGACAACTGATTGTTGTTGATGATCAAGAAGGCAAGAATGTCACAGTTTAACTCGGATTAACTCTTGACAAGAAACACCTGTGAACTGAAAACTGAAAACCGGGTGACTACCTCATGAATCTGATGAGAGAACGCCACGAGTGTGCCGAGCTGTCATCAAAACTAAATGTAGCTAGTTAGGATAGTCTAAAAAATAAACCATGTTTTGGTTTATGTACCATTTTTGTTTACTACATGATTGAATACATGTCATTTCATAAGTCTTCCTCACCTGCCCCTATGGGTGAGCTGCAACTGCTCCTGGAACCAGTTTGTATCAGTTACTGATCACATTATGATTATTTTGTGTGTCACTGATCACAAAACTCAGAGGAAACAGAGGTTGTACTGTATCTGTCCTCTTCAATTATGTAGAGTTCAGTGAACATTAAGTGATTTTCCACTTCCAGTGAGTTTGAAGTTCAGGTTTTTGTTGTTTCTCGTGTTGTGTGAAAGCAGAAGTGAGTGTGAGCAGTGAGGAGGTTTTTGTCACGGTGTACATCACTGTGGTACAGCTGCATTAGCAGAGTCATCCCATGTCCCACAGTAATACACTGCTGAGTCTCCAACCTCCACATTACTGATTATTAACTGATAGTCGATGCTTGATGAGGCTTTAGATGTGAAGCGTGTGGATGAAAAATTGTCTCCGTATTTATCAGGAGCGGAGTGAGAATGATAAAATCTCAACACAAACTCTGGAGCTGCTGGTGGAATCTGTTTATACCAGGAGACAGTGTTGCCTTCATCCTTTGCGATGTTACAGTCCATAGTGACAGAGTTCCCCTTATCTACTGTTATAACTGGAGGCTTTTGCGTCACTACTTTCTGTGAGCTGACCACTGCAACATAAAGCAACACTGAGAGTCATCATCATTTCATAAAGAGAATTCTAATGAATGAAAAGACGTGAGTGTGAAGAGGAAAGCAGGAGCAGGAATCTTTACCTGCCAGAGCAGGGAGCAGAGCGCAGACGGTGAGCAGCATGATGTCAGTCTGATCAGCAGAGTGATGAACAGAGCCAAGCCAGCTTTCATAAAGCATCAGAGGCGGGACCTGGATCTGCTCTCAGCCAATCAGACCAGTGAGAAGGAACAGATGCACATGATTTTTTAAAAACAGCTGTGCTGAAGAATTACTTTACATAAGGAAAGCTATAAGCTGTTGAGTGTCGTACTCTGATTGGTCAGAGGATGTTGATTCATTTTCTCCAACAGGAGTTTAGTAATGAAACCTGATTCCCATCTTCAGCGAGCCTGATGTCATCCTCTCCCCTAATATGGCTCATGCTGTAAAACCTTTAAATGTGGCATATGGAATACAGGCTTGATGGGGTTGACTACGGAAATTGAAAAGGGGTGGGATTTGTCATGATTGTGGGTCCAGTATAATAGGATTTTAAAGGAGCCCTTAAGGTGCAACCCATAAGCACTGGGGACATCCTGAGCACAATCATCTTTGATGCACTAATAGTGTATACTGTATCACTGTTCACACTCAGGTTTCTGAAAAAATTGTAATCAGATTGTAAAAAAAAATGACCTTTAAATGTTCACCCTTTTTAGTTGTATACAGTACAAATCTATATTTCTATTTAACACCATAACAATTTAGTTAATCTTTTAATTGTGTAAATAATTAGATGATTATTGATCTTTAAATGCACTGTTCTCTGAATACTTTTAATAATTCATATGATGTGATTTAAGACATTTCTGTCTCCGAGGAGAAACTCCTCATTTACATGGAGACTAAAATTACACACTGCAGGTCAGCAGGTGTTTCCTGAGAGTTTCTCCATCCATGAGGTGTGACGTGTCTGTGTGTGTGTGTGAGAGAGAGAGGACGAGGTGTGAAATTTGGACTCACACACTTTAATATGTGCTGCATTTGAGAAATGTACGACTAGATATGGTGAAGTGTTTCCTTTAAAACAAGCAAAAACATTCTTTGATAGATTTGCAGTTTTATTAAAATTCTTTTTGATTACATGCAGGAGGTGATATTCTTTCTTTCTCTATAGATTCATCTAAAACATCTATGAAATTCTGTTGAATAGTTCATATATAAACAGTAATCATGTTCATTCACTGCATGCAGACTTGTTAATCTTCACCGATGCAGCTTTTCCTCCAGCAGACACTTCACATGTTATGACTTTGTTGTTTTCCCACTCGGAGCTGTCGATGGTCAAAGAGCTGCTCAGTGTGAATTTCTTATTGGCTTGCTGCAGTGCAGAGCCGGTGATGACTCCAGTGGTGACCGAGTTCCCGTTCACGAGCCAACGCACATCAGCAAAACCACCGGCCACCTCGCTGGCCAAACACACTAGAGTGGCTTTTTTAGCCTCCAGCTGTTCACTGGACGGAGGGAGAACGGTCAGAACAGGAGCCGGGAGAGCAGCGTATGATTCCACACACAGAGGGAGACATTCAGAGAAATTATATTATGTTTTTGTTGTCTTTTCTTTTGTTCCCGCCTGCAGACCCCCGCTGGGGAGAAAACAGTGTATCTTTTTGTTTTCTCTTTTGTTTTTTTGGCGTTTTTCACCTGCCAAGAAAAAGAATAAACCTTAAAAAGAATGGAACCTGCATCTGCGTCTGATTTACAAGAGATAGACATGACAGATGGACAGACCCTCCAGGACGCAGCAGGAACCCCCCTGCCCGAGGACGAAGTCCCCACGTTAGATCACATCAGGGGACAGCAGCACGAGATTGACAGCCTGGCTCGAGCGGTCAATGACCTAGCTCACAGCGTGGAACAACTCATGAAGGCACAATCTCCAACCTCCTCCTCCTCCTCTGGACCGCGCCCCACACCCTTACCACCACGCCCCACCTCTCCGGAACGGTACACCGGGAACCCAGAGGGGTGCAAGCGTTTCCTCCTAGCCTGTGAGCTATGTTTGGCGGAGTTCCCAGACATGACGGACCTCCAAAAGATCAGTTTTTTAACACAACAGCTCACAGGCTCCGCTATGGATTGGGCGACAGCCGTGTGGAGCGCCGGCGGGATGGCGGCATACAGCTATCGGCAGTTTCTCGCGGACTTCCGCACCGTCTTTGACCATCCGGATCAAAATCGGGGGAGCAACAGCTGCTGAGGTTGCGGCAAGGTAACGCGACCGTAGCAGATTATGCCATCAAGTTTCGGGTACTGGCGGCGGAGAGTGGCTGGTGTGATCGGAGCCTGTTAGCCAGATTTCGAGACGGACTACAACCAGAAGTGCAACTCGAGCTCGCCTGCAGGGACACCGGGATGTCCCTGGACGAGTGCATTGGACTGGCGATCAGGCTGGATCAGCACCTCCGCAGCCGGAAACAGCATCTCCCCCCGAAAGCCGCTGGAAAGCGGCCGGATTACGGCCGCCGCCCCCCCCAACCTCAGCATCCCCCCGACGGAACAGCGAGAAACCCCGCTAGGCGAACCCATGGACCTAGGCACCTCCCGCCTGACAGCCCAGGAGAGGCAGAGGAGAATTTCCACGGGACTTTGCCTGTACTGTGGGGGGGATGGACACAGACTACCCACTTGTCCGTTACTCAAAGTAACGCACCTCACTCCACCTCGCACTCACCACACTTTTTGTTTGAAAGCACATTTGTCTTATAATAATCACTCTTTATTTATTTTTCCCCTTATAGATTCCGGGTCGGCTGGAAACTTTATTTCCTCATCCCTTCTTTCCTCGCTGCATGCTCCACTGTCGAAGCTACCATGCCCTATGGCGATCAAAGCTCTAGATGGTCAAAATCTTAAACAATCGCCTGTTAAACAAATATCTACGTCACTTCGGCTAACTTTTCCCGGTCATACTGAGGAACTAAAATTTTTTGTGCTCCCTCGGTCTGATCATTCCGTCGTGCTGGGCTTACCTTGGCTCAGCCACCACAATCCCCATTTCGATTGGGCGAACTCTCGCATATTATCCTGGGCACCGAGATGCGCGAAAACATGTACACCGCCGACATTGACGGTCCAAACGACTTCAATTGAGAGCCCGCACGCCTTAGTCTCTATTAAAGTGCCATCAGAGTACGAACGATTTAAAGACGTGTTTAGTATTAAGGCAGCAGCACGACTTCCCCCTCACCGACCGTGGGACCGTGCGATAGAGATTTTGCCGGGGAAAACACCGCCGAGCTCGCGCATTTACCCATTGTCCGTGGAGGAAACCCGGGCTATGGAGGAATACGTGAGCGAAGCTCTCCGGCAGGGTCTTATCAGCAGGTCCACGTCCCCCGCCTCGGCAGGTTTTTTCTTTATAGATAAGAAAGGGGGGGGCTTACGCCCCTGTATAGATTACCGTGGTCTCAATGCAGTGACAGTAAAATACAAGCACCCTCTACCACTGGTGCCGGCCGCTATCGACCAACTCCGAGGAGCCTCCATCTTTACCAAACTCGACCTCCGCAGCGCTTATAATCTCGTTCGTGTGCAAAGAGGCGATGAATGGAAGACTGGGTTTAGCACAACATCGGGTCATTACCAATACAACGTGATGGCTTATGGACTGGTAAACGCACCTGCGGTGTTTCAGGGGTTCATGAACGACGTATTTCGGGATATGTTAAACCGGTTTGTTATAGTTTACTTAGATGATATCTTAGTATACTCCCGGTCATATTCTGAACATGTCCAACATGTAACCGCCGTCCTTCACCGACTACGCAAACACGGGCTCTATGCGAAGGCAGAGAAATGCGAGTTCCACAAGAAGGAGATGGCATTCCTCGGCTATCGCATAGGGCCACTGGGGGTCGAGATGGAGACGACCAAGGTCGCGGCGGTGCAACAATGGCCGGAACCAAAATCCGTGAAGGCGCTACAAAGTTTCCTAGGGTTCGCCAATTTTTACAGACGGTTTATTTGAGGTTTCAGTATAATGGCAGCGCCGCTTACTAGTCTACTAAAAGGGAAACCGAAACGCCTTCGCGAGTTTCCCCCGGAAGCGCGCAGGGCGTTTCAACGTCTCAAAGGGGCGTTCACCACCGCCCCCATTTTAAGATTACCAGATCCGCTGAAGCCTTTTTTAGTGGAGGTGGATGCATCGGAAGTGGGAATAGGAGCGGTGCTGTCACAACGTCAGGGCGACCCTGAGAAACTCCACCCCTGCGCTTTCTTTTCTCGTAAATTAACACCTGCCGAGCGCAACTATGATATCGGTAACCGAGAACTGCTAGCAGTTAAAGCGGCGTTAGAGGAGTGGCGGCACTGGTTGGAGGGAGCTGAACATCCATTTGTAGTGCTCACCGATCACCGCAACCTAGAATACATCCAACACGCAAAACGATTAAACCCTCGCCAAGCCCGCTGGGCACTGTTCTTTACACGCTTCCGCTTCCATATTACATATCGCCCCGGATCCAAAAACAAAAAAGCAGACGCGTTGTCGCGTTATTATTCGATCCCTGAACGCACTACAGAACCGGAACCCATTCTGCCCTCGTCTCTCGTGGTGGCTCCGATCATGTGGGACCTTGACTCGGAGATAGCACAAGCGGCGCGGTCACATCCCACGCCGCGACAATGCCCTCCGGGGAGGACCTTCGTGCCGGAACCGCTACGAGAACGAATCACAATACAAGCACACACTAGTGTTGCATCCGGACATCCCGGGGTCATTCGGACATTCCAGCTTCTGGAACCAAAGTTCTGGTGGCCGGAAATGCGGAAGACGGTCAGAACAGTTGTTTTATCTTGCGCGATCTGTGCGGCGACGAAAAGTCCTCGCCACCTGCCAGTTGGGAAATTAATGCCCTTAGCAACGCCGAACAGACCGTGGTCCCACCTTTCTGTGGATTTTGTCACGGACCTGCCCGTTTCAAAGGGGTACACGACTATTCTAGTTGCAGTAGATCGCTTCTCTAAGGGATGCAAATTCATCCCATTCAGCTCCCTTCCGTCAGCCTTCCAAGTGGCAGAAACCCTTTTTTCCACAGTGTTTCGTTGCTACGGCATACCCGAAGATATTGTGTCAGATCGTGGTCCCCAATTTATCGCCCGAGTCTGGAAAGCTTTCTTTCAGAAGTTGGGGACCACTGTTAGCCTAACGTCGGGCTATCATCCCGAGTCGAATGGTCAGGCAGAGCGGACTGTCCAAGAACTCGTGAAATATCTTCGAGCATATTGTAGCAGCCGACAACACGACTGGGCAGAATGCTTAATTTGGGCGGAATACGCGCAAAACTCGCTACGTCACTCCGCAACCGGCCTAACGCCGTTTCAATGTGTGCTTGGGCATCAACCTCCGCTATGTCCCTGGGACACCACACCCACCGAGGTACCCATGGTGGATGAATGGTTCAAAAGAGCGGAAAAAGTTTGGGAGAACGCGCACACAAAAATTTCACAAGCAGTTCACCGTTTTAAAAGGTATGCCGATAGACGGCGACGGGAAAGTCCTCCGCTCCAGGTAGGCGATAGGGTATGGCTCTCGACAAGGGATCTTCACCTTAATCTTCCCTGTCGGAAACTCACCCCTAGATATATAGGTCCCTTCCCCATTCTATCTCAAGTAAATCCAGTCTCCTTTAAATTACAGCTTCCCTCCCATATACGCATTCACCCTGTTTTCCATGTTTCTCTTCTCAGACCAGTGATCCGGGGGCCGCTGGACGAAGGTGTAGCGGAACCAGCAAACCCCGGGGCTGTGGAGATTGAGGGCGCCCCCGCGTTCCGAGTCAAACAACTTCTAGACTCCCGGAGGAGAGGGGGTTCCCTCCAATATCTAGTGGATTGGGAAGGGTACGGCCCGGAGGAGCGGAGCTGGGTTCCGGCCCGAGACATTCTACACCAGGAACTCATTTCAGATTTCCACCAAACACGGCCGGATCGCCCAGCACCGCGACGTCCGGGTCGCCCCCACCGCCGGCAACCCCATCAGGTCGGCGGTCCCCGACTCCCTCCGGTGACGCGGAGAGAGCGCTCGCACCCCCCTCGGGAAGCCGGTCCTTGGGGGGGGGTACTGTAACATCTGTACCACCGCAGCACGGGGAAATAAGATCTAGCTCACCGGATTACTGAGTTGACCCTTTGTCCCCACCTAGTGTGTCTACGTGTGTACTGTCTACACTTTAACACTAATGAAGAGCACCTGTGTACCCCCCGTGTGTCTACCTATATATTCCGGTCGAACCCGTAGCACTTTGTCTGTCCACTGTTGTGCACATTACGTTTTGTGTGTCTACGAGTGATGTCTCTAATAAATCTTTTGTCTCCCGATTTCCCCCAGGACTGAGCGGTGTCTGCAGGTGTGGCGTTATTAGATGAAGCGAGGAGTCATAACTCCGGACCTGGTTTGTTGGCCTAAGAGCCTGTTTTGTTTTTGTTGTCTTTTCTTTTGTTCCCGCCTGCAGACCCCCGCTGGGGAGAAAACAGTGTATCTTTTTGTTTTCTCTTTTGTTTTTTTGGCGTTTTTCACCTGCCAAGAAAAAGAATAAACCTTAAAAAGAATGGAACCTGCATCTGCGTCTGATTTACAAGAGATAGACATGACAGTGGGAGAGAGTCAGTGTCTGTTATCAAAGCTTATGGACCAACAGCCAGGAGAGGAGATCTTCAGCTCTGATTATTGCATAACACATTTTAATTTCTCATGTGACTGACCTTCCAAACTATTGCCATGCTGTGCCAAACTATTAAAAGATCTGTGAGGGTCCTGTGGTTGATTGTATTAAACATTGCTGAAAGGTCGAGAAGGACGGGGAAAGATTTTGGCTGATCTAGCAGCCTGTAGACTTTCAGTTTCTGTGCAATGTTCTCCTTTGAAGCCAGACTGCTTAGGATCTTGTAGGTCATGATTATGTGCCTGGTTGGTGCCCATTAAGTCACCAACAGTGTCACCAGCACAAAATCTCCACCCTCTCTACGTAATTTGCACTCAACAGGCTAAAGGACATTTTCCCACTGATCTGTTGTCCATTCCTTGTATTTCTTGGCCCAAACAAGTCTCTTCTGCTTGTTGTTCTTCCAAAGTAATGGTTTCTATGAAGGCCTTACTCGCACAGTCTCATCTGAACCTTGGATGTTGAAATATATCTGCTGCTTGAACTCTGAGAAGCATTTATCTGGGCTCTAATCTGAGGTGTTGTAAAGCAGCTGGTCATTCTAATAAACATATCCTCTGCAGCACAGGTAGCTCTTGGTCTTATGAAAGCCAGTTTCATTTCAGTGTTTGATGGTTTTGGTGATAACCATATTTGCATATTGCTATAATATGGATTTGTACAGTAGTTGTAGTAGCCCCAATAGAGTAATTAATTCTGTACCCACCATTACTCTGCATAAGACACCTGATGGTTTAAAGCACATTAAGCAGGCAAGGAATGTGACAGATTAACTCTTCACAAGGCACACCTATGAACTGAAAACCATTCCAGGTGATATAGTTGATATAGAATTAAGTGAACATTTCAGTTCCAGTCATTTGAAGTTCAGGTTTTTGTTGTTTCTTGTGTTGTGTGAAAGCAGAAGTGAGTGTGAGCAGTGAGGAGGTTTTTGTCACGGTGTACATCACTGTGGTACAGCTGAAGTAGTAGAGTCGTCCCGTGTCCCACAGTAATACACTGCTGAGTCTCCCACCTCCACATTACTGATTATTAACTGATAGTCGATCTTTGAAGGGGCTTTAGATGTGAAGCGTGTGGATGAAAAATTGTCTCCGTATTTATTAGGAGCGGAGTGAGAATGATAAAATCTCAACACAAACTCTGGAGCTGCTGCTGGAATCTGTTTATACCAGGAGACATGGTAGGCATCATCCCGTGTGATGTTACAGTCCATAGTGACAGAGTTCCCCTTATCTACTGTTATAACTGGAGGCTTTTGCGTCACTACTTTCTGTGAGCTGACCACTGCAACATAAAGCAACACTGAGAGTCATCATCATTTCATAAAGAGAATTCTAATGAATGAAAAGACGTGAGTGTGAAGAGGAAAGCAGGAGCAGGAATCTTTACCTGCCAGAGCAGGGAGCAGAGCGCAGACGGTGAGCAGCATGATGTCAGTCTGATCAGCAGAGTGATGAACAGAGCCAAGCCAGCTTTCATAAAGCATCAGAGGCGGGACCTGGATCTGCTCTCAGCCAATCAGACCAGTGGAAGGAACAGCTGCACAGTTCACATGATTTATTAAAAGCAGCTTCGCTGAGGAATTACTTTGCATAAGGAAAGACATAAACTGTACGTTGTGTTAACTATTATGCTAGAGGATTCTTATACTTACATACTGAACATTAACAAACTGACCAACAGTGCAGGAGAGTTTAATAAAATCAGTAACATGCTGTTTAACTAACAGCAAGAACTTTTTTTTTATCTACTAAAAAAACTACTAAATTAGACACTTAGACTTTTTGCTATCTAATACTGCAATGTATTTAAGAACTACATATGTAATAATATTCAAAGATTGATTCATTTTCCCCAGCAATAGCTCAATCAATCAATCAATCAATCAATCAATCTTTATTTATATAGCACCTATACACTACCAAATAGTTCTAGGTGCTGAACAAAGTGCAAAATTCCTTTTCAGAGGTAAGTTCAGGAGGGAATTCCAGAGGTTAGGAGCAGCTAACTACTCTACTGGTAGACAGTGACGAGAGAAAAGGACTGAGGTCAAATGCGAATGCTCAGTTGTATCTGTTAAAAGACGTGCTGCAGCATTCTGAACCAGCTGTAAGCGATAGAGAGATTCCTGGTTAATGCCAAAATAAAGGGTATTACAGTACAGTAGTCCAGTCTGGAACTAATAAAGGAGTGAACAGCTTTTCCATGCTTCTCCTACAAACAAAAGGCTTTACTTTTGTTCGTAGTTAGCAGAGTTGGAAGAAGCTTATTTTAACAACTGAATTTATTTGGCTAACGAAATGCAGATCTTTATCGAATATAACGGCTTAAATTAAGTTAAACCTTTATTTGTCACATCTACATTACAGCACAGTGAAATTCCTTCTTCACATATCCCAGTGTAACTGAGGTCAGAGCGCAGGGTCGGCCATGATACCGCACCCCTGGAGCAGGCAGGATTAAGGGCCTTGCTCAAGGGCCCAACAGTGGCAACCTGGCTGAGCTGGGGATCAAACCACCATTTTTTGATGAGTTTGATTTCTCATCAAACTCAGTGCTTTAGCCTTCTGAGCCACCACTGCCCCTAAATAACATATATTATAACATATAAATACATCATAATACATTTCTGGTAGAAGACCTCCAAGGTTAACCAAAGGCAAACCAAAAATTATAGATTCACACTTACTTTCGTTTAAGCACAAAATAATTAGTCACAAACCAATGATTAATGTCAGTTAAACATCTGGTCAGGGACTGATGTAAACTGAGTGAAACTACTTTTAGATGTAAATATAATTGGTTGTCACAAGCATAGAAATGGAAAGAGACATTATGCGGTCTCTATAATATATATCTAATCAAATTATGCAGAGGCAACATGTATAGGAAAAACAGAATAGGACCAAGTATCGATCCTAGCGTTACCTCATAGGGCCGGGGGGCATTTGAGGATGACGTCACTGCATCTCACAGAAAGGCCAGTTTGAAATATATGAGATAAACCAGTCAAGCACTGTACTCAATAACTAAACCCGACTCCCAGCTTCAGCAAGCCTGATGTCGGCCTCTCCCCAAACCGGACTCATGTTATGTGGCATAAAAAACCCTATGAATGTGGCATATGGAATTCAGGCTTGATGTGGTCAACTATGGCAATTGAAAAGTGTTGGGCTTTGTCAAGTTTGGGGGGGGGGGGGGGTCCAGTATAATGGGCTTTTAAGGGGCACAAAATCCATATCCACACCCTTAAATGTAACTATTATTGGATAAAAGTATTTTTTGTAACAAATACCAAATTTAACTACAAACAAAAGCTCTTGGGACATACTGAATACTAAGAACGCAATTATCTCCGAGGTGCTAAGAGTATATATCTTTAAAAAAGTCACACTTACTGTAAAAAAAGTCACACTCAGGTTTTTAAAAACTGGTTAAAAAACAACTGTAAATATACGACGGAGTGTCTGTAGAAATCTAAAAATAGCTTCTTTTTTTTTTGTTATATACTACAGTGGCCCAAAAGGGCAAAGCATCTTTTCTGTGTGTTTTTTTTCCTGTGTACTTGAGGATGCTCCAGAAGGGCAAAGCATCTCTCCTGTGTTTGAGTAGTTCACTCATACACATGTGTAAGCACTCTGCTCCTGTGTAAATGAGTCAATTTTTAAAATGTACATTTTCTAAAACTCTCTTTGTTTAGGAGGACCATATGCGAGGAGGCGTGAATGATCATGAATAATGCTGTAATTCACACCAGAGAGGACAAAGACCCGAATAATGAGCTGTATAATTATCCCTTTTAGTCAGGTGTGTGACTTAGGAAAGTGCTACAAGAAAATAATTTGAGGACAAAAACTAAAAAAAATTTTAGTTTATTTAGAATAACTCACGATTCACTTGCAAAAAGTCCAGGAACGGTTCCAGATCAATAAAAAGTGTAACAACAGACAGGTTACCATATAGTTCTTGATGCACTTCATTGTTCTGTGCTGTGCAGTGAAGTATTGTAACAGCTGATCAGAGAGATCAGCTTGTGGACTTGTGTACAGATTGTCCATGTACACATGGGACAGATGGCTGATGATTTTCACTGTCAAAAATATATATAAAAAAAAAAAGAAAAATCCACACTGTAAAAAAAAAAAAAAAAAAAAAAAAACGATACATTTTGCGGTAAAAAACTGGCAGCTGTGGTTGGCAGAATTTTACCATAAAAATACGGTAGCACCGGAAAAAAATTAACCGTAAATTTGCCAGAAGTCTACCGTAAATAATATGGCAGCAATGTTTTTGGTTGTACTCGTTATACTTTATACATTTTAAACGTCTGTTTTTAGCAATTGAAGTAATATAGAATCAACAAACTCAGAGCACACAGAAAACACTCTGATCTGACGCGAGGACTGTTAAATCTTAGATCTCTCATGTCTGAGGCGCTTGCTGTTAATGAAACTATCACAGATCAGGAGTTTGATATATTATGTTTAACAGAAACCTGGATTAAACAGGATGAGTATGTAGCTCGAAATGAAGCGAGTCCTCCTGGATACAGCTACGTACACCAGCCTCGGCTAACTGGTAGAGGAGGAGGAGTCGCAGTTATTTACAATGATAATCTGATACAAATTTAATGCATTTGAAGTTCTCTAGAGTAACATAACATTTTTTTAAGTCTGCTCAGTTGATCCCACTAATTATTTACAGACCTGTAGACAAAGCAAACTATTTACAGACCTGTTTCTGTAGACAAAGTGTTAATTGCTGGAGACTTCAATAATCATTTTGAGGATTCTGAGAGCAGCATTTATGTACATACTGGACTCAGTAGGAGCAAATCAATGTGTAGTAGGACCCGCTCCTACTACATACTGATTGTACTAGGAGTGGGTCCTACTTCAGGTGTGTGGTCGGTCAGTATCATTCGGATTAAGTTTGAGAAATAAAGTGATGATTCCACAGTTGTCTCAGATCACTATCTTGTTTCATTTAAAGTGTGTCGTAGTAATAATGTACACACGGTGCCGCATTACCGCATAAAACGTCCATTCACAGCAACCACACCAAAATTTTGAATTAACATTACATTATACCTTAGATAATGTATCTCCAGTTAAAAAGAAAAATTATTAGAGATACAAACTCGCTCCCTAATTTAACAACCACATGCGCACTTTAAAACGGACCACTCGAAAATTAGAATGTAAATCTCTTCAAACTAAACTGCTAGTACAGTATTTCTAACAGCAAAAAAAAAAAAAGAAAAAAAAAAGGCATCTTAAACTATAAAAAAAAGCTTTTAGTGCTGCTAGATCATTGTATCTCTCCACTCATGAAAAACTAATAAAAATAATCCTAGATTTTTATTTAAATTAACAACAACAACAACAACAACAACAAAAAAAAACCACTACAAAAATCTCCACAACAACAACATGCAGTAGTGAGGACTTCATGAACTTTTTCAATAACAAAATCGTAAACATTAAGCAAAAAATTTCAGGTTTTGAAACCAGACAATTTAATTGATGCAGATGATAAACTCATCTTTTCTCAAGCAGATAGAGAGGCTAGATAAAAGGCTTTACAGTCACCAACAGTGTCTCCAGCACTGCACCCCCACCCTCTCTACGTCTAACAAAGACATGAAGGTTAGAACCAAAAATCTGAAACTCATCAGACCAAGGGACAGTTTTCCACTGATGTCTTCCTTTGGTGTTTGTTGGCCCCAAGCCAAATGGTTTCTTTGCCGCAATTCAAGCATGAAGGCCTAACTATAGTTTTCTCTGAACAGTGGATGTTGAAATATAACCAAATTAAAAATATTTGTCCGCTCTAATGAGTAAAGATATATTACAATAGAATTTTAAATGTATAGAGTTGTGAACAAGTTTAAGACTTCATGATGATTAATATTGGCTGAATGGCTGATATACAGTATAGAGTTGATGTTGGGTTTCCGCCTCGCCTGCCATTATGGGTGAGCTGCAACTGCTCCTGGAACCAGTTTGTACCAGTTACTGTTCACATTATGATTACCATATGTGCTACTGATCACAAAATTCAGATGAATCAGAGGGCATACTGTATCTGTGCCTTTCAATTATGAAGAATTCATAGAATTTCCTCTTCAGTTCCTGTGATTTGAAGTTCATCTGTGCTGAAAATGACTTTGCATAAAGAAAGCCATGAACATCGTAGTGTCACATTTCTATACTGAATGTAATTAACAGAAGATAAATTATTTTATACTCACATACTGAACATCAACAAACTGACCAACAGTGTAGGAGAGTTTAATAAAGTTCAGAAACACACTGGTTAACCCACAGCTAGACCCTTTCTGTAATCTACAAAAAAACCTACTCAAATTAACACTAAGACATTTTTCTAAAGTGTGTTCATACCACAGTGCTATTCAATTCTGCGTTCTGATTGGTCCAACAGCAGCTTAATAACTAAACCTGACTTCCTACCAACTATGGCATTTGAAAATGGTTGGGCTTTGTCAAGGTTGGGGGTCCAGTATAATGATCTTTCAGGTGGTGCAGAATCTCTAAATATAATTATAAATGCATAAAAATATCATTTTGGAACAAATACCAAATCTGAACTTCAGACGAAAGCTTTTGAACATACTGTTGTAAGAAGACAATCATCTCTGATGCACTAACAGTATATATCATTGTTCACACTTCAGGTTTTGGAAAAATTAAAAATCTGATGGTAAGAAGAAATCAAATGAGCTGTAAATGTACAACTGAGTTTCTGTAGAAATGTGAATCTAAGAATAGTAGTTTTTAGTTACATGCAGTACAAATATTTTTAATTAACAACATTTAATGATTTTATTTAATAACATTTCATTTAATCTTTTTAAATCTGTACATAATTTTATAATTATTAATCTTTAAATGTACTGATTTTAGATTTTTTTTTAATGATTCATTTGATGTGAACACATTTCTATTTCCAAGAAACAGCTCCTCATTTACATGGAGCTAAAATTACACACTGCAGGTCAGCAGGTGTTTCCTGAGTGTTCCTCCATCCGTAAAGTGTAATGTTTCAGAATGAGAGTGTATGAGAGAGAATGAGAGCAAATCATGAACAAATAATCATCAGCGAATGACAAAAACAGTTCTCTTTTTTCAAAATTGCAGTTTTATTGAAATTATTTTTGATTAAATGCAAGAGCTGATATTCTTTCTTTGTCTACAGACTCTCCTAAAACATCTATAAACCACCTCTGAAAAATTCACACATGTATAAAGCAGTAATCAGGTTGGCATGCTGCATGCAGACTTGTTAATTTTCACTGATGCAGCTTTTCCTCCAGCAGACACTTCACATGTTACGACTTTGTTGTTTTCCCACTCGGAGCTGTCGATGGTCAAAGAGCTGCTCAGTGTGAATTTCTTATTGGCTTGCTGCAGTGCAGAGCCGGTGATGACTCCAGTGGTGACCGAGTTCCCGTTCACGAGCCAACGCACATCAGCAAAACCACCGGCCACCTCGCTGGCCAAACACACCAGAGTGGCTTTTTTAGCCTCCAGCTGTTGACAGGACGGAGGGAGAACGGTCAGAACAGGAGCCGGGAGAGCAGCGTCTGATTCCACACACAGAGGGAGACATTCAGAGAAATTATATTACAGCACTGCTGAGTTCTGATTGGTCAGAAGTTGTTGATTAAATGTATATAACAGATGCTTTGACAGTAGCACAGGTTTATATTATGCACTTGTTTCAATAGTTTATCATTTTCATCGTACTACTAGAACTACTCATTCATAATGAGCTCCTAAGAGGACAATCTACATATTCTAGGTGTAGAATTCTACTGTATATTGTAAAGCGCTTGTAGCTTCGGGGCACTGACACAGAGATGGAGACGGTATTTGCAGATGCTCGAAGACAATGTGATTTATTTCTTACTAAATTTTTATGAAAGTTCTTATGACACACACATACACACATGTGCAGTCTGTGAAGAGAGTGGAGGAAGATGAGTTTCGGAGTGCAGGGATGTTCAAGTTCTCTGACAGAGGTCATTTTGTTTCCCAGCCAGTCAGTGGAAATGGGGAAACCAGCCGTTTAGGATTACGATGCCCCGCCCCTTTCCTCCTGTTTATGGCAGTGAACTTGAACTTTGGCCGGGGTGCAGCCCCCCCCCCAGCTTTGAGCACCCCCTTTTAGCTGTGAAGACTGGGGTTCGATTTCCCGACGAGGAGAGACAAACCCTTTTTTGGGGCAGTGGTGGCTCAGAGTGCTAAGGCACTAAGTTACTGATCGTAAGATCAGCAGTTCGATTCCCAGCTCAGCCAGGTTGCCATTGTTGGGCCCTTGAGCAAGGCCCTTAACCCTAACTGCTCCAGGGGCGCTGTACCATGGCTGACCCTGCGCTCTGACCCCAGTTATGCTGGGATATGCAAAGAAGGAAGTTCACTGTGCTGTAATGTATATGTGACAAAATTTAGTAGAGACTTTGCTGGGAAAAGGGGCCATAGATTATGTTCCCCTGCCAGACAAAAGAAATGGGGGGTTGTGTCCAATTTTACATCTTCTTGGGCTGAACATCAAAATGTTGACAGCCAAAATGGTTGTTTCTCAAATTCAACCTGAGGTTTGGTGTGTGACGGTCAACTTGAATGACGCATATTTAAATGTAGAAATATTGCCACAACACAGGAGGTTCCTGAGGTTTGCTTTCGGGGGCGAAACCAGTACCAGTATCGGGTTCTTCTATCTGGCCCAGCCCTGTCACCCCGCACATATAAAATGCACGGATGCAGCTCTGGCTCTATGATTCCAGGGCATCCGTATTCTGAATTATATAGACGACTGGCTTATCCTAGCTCAGTCTTAATAGCTAGCGCTTCGACATCGGGATGTCGTCCTAGCTCATCTCCATTCTTTAGGATTGAGAAAGGCATTCTCTTTCCTGTTCAGAGGACAACATATTTGGGTGTCACATGGGATTCGATCACAAGGTGGGCACAGCTGTTTCCCGCTCGTGTCGAACCTATCCTCCAACACCCTGAAGGAAATCAGGCTAGGCCAGAAAGTGACTCTTCATCACTTTCAAAGATCTTTAGGTCTCATGGCAGCTGCATCCACGGTGATACCTTTGGGTCTTCTGCACATGAGAGCATTTTCAGTTTTGGCTAAGAGCCAGGTGATTTCACTCAAGGGCCAATCCCCAGAGGCTAAAAAGGGTTATGTGCCGGGGGCTTTGCACCCTTTCTATGTGGTTCAGACCCCGGTTTCTGACTTTGGGTCCCACTTTAGGTCCGTCTTGTCGTCGCAAGATGCTAACTTGGATGGCCGTCCAGCACAAGAGATCTGGAGGTGTCATCTTCTCACATGGCACACCAATTACCTCGAAATGATAGCTCTGTTTCTGGCCCAGAAACACTTCCTCTAACAGTTGAGAGGCTACCATGTCCTAGTGCTGGTGGACAACACTGTGGTAGTCTCATACACAAATCTCAAGGGTGGACTGCTCTCGCGCCGCTTGAACAAGCTAGCGCAACAGGTTCTGCTTTGGGCACAGGACAAGTTCCTGTCCCTCAGGGTGATTTACATTCCGCGGCACATGAATGTAGGAGTGGACTTGCTATTCAGACAAGCTGTGACACATGGGGATGGAAACTCCACCCCAAAGTAGTCAGTCAAATCTGGGAAAGATTTTATATAGCAGAGGTGGACCTCTTTGCCTCGCAAGAGGCAGCACAATGTCCCCTTTACTACTCTGACTTCTTCAGCTCCCCTGGGTCTGGATGCGATGGCCCACATCACAGATTACGCCTTTATGTGTTTTCTCTGATAGTTCTGCTCCCAGAAGTCCTGGCGAGGGTCTGTCAACAGGGTTTGCGCCTCTTATCGATAGCGCCCCAGTGGCCGACCAGAGTGTGGTTCTCAGATCTAATATCTCTCCTCGACGGCTCACCCTGGGTGATTCCAGTGAGGAGGGATCTTCTGTCTCAGGTACAGGGGACAATATTTCATCCCCGGCCCGAGTTCTGGAACCTTCACATCTGGCCCCTGAAGGGGACCAACTAGGAGATGCTGGTCTTCCAGACAGCGTAATTGAAACATTTTAAGTGCCAAGGCTCCCTCCACTAAAAGAACTTATGCCCTCAAATGGAGTGTATTTGAAGTTTGGTGCATGGTAAGACATGTAGACCCTGTCTACTGCCAGATTGTTTCAGTGCTGGAGTTTCTGCAAGAAAAGTTGTCCTCTGGCTTATGCCCTAGTACTCTCAGAACATACATAGCCGCTATTTCGGCATGCTCTGACCGATGGGGTTTCTGTGGAAAAGCACCAGTTAGTTGCCCGTTTTATTCATGGAGCTAAATGGTTGAAGTCACAGGTGCCCAGAGCATCAATCCATGCGACGAGATCTCCAACCAGAAGCAGGACTCCAGGACGGGTTAGACGGCTCCAGAGGGCAGAGAGGTCTGGATAACTGGCAACTCAGGAGTGACATGTATAGCTCGACAGAGAGACAGAGAGAGGGAAAGGAGAGAGAGAGAGGAGAGAGCAGAAGAGGAGAGAACAGAAAATAGGGAGAGATGGCAGTTAGGTATGGTCACAGTCAACATGTATAAGGTGAATGTATATTTAGTGCAAAGTGCAAGCAGGGACTCCGGCAGGACTAACTATAACAGCATAACTAAAAGGGAGAGCCAGAAGGAAACACAGACATGAGGGCTCCCTGTGATGTAAAGCAAAAAAATCCCTTCACTGTCAACAAACCTGAGTGATCAATGAGAGTGGGGAAGACATCTAAACATACCAGTTCACCAGAATACTCTACGTCCATGAGTCCCCCAGATCTGCTCCTTTACCTAAGGTTAATCTATTTACAAAAATGCTTAGCTAAATAAATAGGTTTTTAGCCTAGACGTAAACACTGAGACTGTGCCTGAGTCCCGAACATTGATAGGAAGACTATTCCATAACTTTGGGGCTTTCTAAGAAAAAGATCTGCCCCCTGCTGTAGTTTTAATAATACGTGGTACTGACAGGCAGCCTGCATTCTTTGATCAAAGTAGGCGTGGCGGATCGTAAGACACTAGCAGTTCACTCAAATACTGTGGCGCGAGACCATTTAGTGCTTTAAATGTCAAAAGTAGAATCTTAAAATCGATGCGAAATTTCACAGGGAGCCAATGCAGTGTAGATAAGATAGGGGACATGTGCTCGTATCTTCTGGTTTTAGTAAGGACTCTCGCTGCTGCATTCTGTACTAACTGAAGCTTGTTTATACACCTAGTTGAACAATCAGACAGTAAGGCGTTACAATAGTCTAACCTAGAGGTGATAAAGGCATGAACTAGTTTTTCTGCATCATTTAGTGACAATATGTTTATAATCTTGGCAATATTTCTAAGGTGAAAGAAAGCTATCCTGGTGATATTATCTACATGTGCTTCAAACGAAAGGCTGGAATCTATAATCACACCAAGGTCTTTTACTGTTGCATTTGATGGAACAGAAAGGCCATCTAAAGTTACAGTGTGATCAGAAAGCTTACTTCTAGCTACTCGTGGTCCTATGACCAGAACTTCTGTCTTATCAGGATTAAGCAGAAGAAAATTTATTAACATCCAATCTCTTATGTCCTGCACACACTGCTCAATTTTAGCAAACTGGTTTTTCTCATCTGGTTTTGCTGAGACATATAATTGTGTGTCATCAGCATAACAATGAAAACTAATACCATGTTTACGAATTATGTTGGCCAGAGGAAGCATGTAAAGGGAAAAAAGCAGTGGGCCTAAAACTGAACCCTGCGGAACACCAAACTCCACTTGAGAACATGAGGAATGGTCACCATCTAAATCTACAAACTGATAACGATCAGTCAAATAGGATCTGAGCCACAAGAGGGCAGTTCCCTTAATTCCTACTACCTTTTCTAATCTGTGAAGAAGAATACTATGATCAATGGTGTCAAAAGCTGCACTGAGGTCCAGCAACAGAAGTATAGTGACGCAACCCTGATCAGAGGTCAATAGGAGGTCAAAGGAGGTGTGTGATGCGGCAGGCTGGTCCTCTCCGCACACGTTTGTTAGATTTGATAGTCTGGATGTCA
This sequence comes from Clarias fuscus, assembly GCA_030347435.1. Lineage (NCBI taxonomy): Eukaryota > Metazoa > Chordata > Actinopteri > Siluriformes > Clariidae > Clarias > Clarias fuscus. The sequence goes on from CM059212.1 coordinate 2,945,354, forward strand.
ATGCTACTCCGAGCTCACTGATCCTCGAGTCAGCATCCCAGAGCTAGGTCTGAGACCTCCTTGGCTATTGTGCGCATGCCCTACACAACCTGGTGGTCCAGACACTTGCAGTGCGGCGGCGTTGGTATTCTCGTTCCCATAGCACTCAGCATCGAGTGTAGCCTTTGAAAGGGAACGTCTCGGGTTACTTAGCTGTAACCCTGTTCCCTGACAGGAACGCAATGCTGCGCTTCAGTGCCGCACTGTTGCCGTGCCTGGACGTCCTTCAGACAAAATTGACCTGAGGATGTTTCCAGTTTACTCCTATTTATAACCTGCATGTGCACCATATCGGGTGACATCACCTGACTGAGGTTATAAGCTGAAGTATTCAGCATTTTGATACACACAGGCTTCACAACCAGAGAACAAAGAGATGTTCCCATAGCATTTTATCAGGGAACAAGGTTACAGCTAAGTAACCCAAGATGATCTTCATCATACTATGTGAGCTTGGAAGTTAACAAACCTCCAATAACAAACTATACTCAATTTTAGATGTGTTTAAGTTAAAATTGAGTCCAGTTCGTTATTGGAGGCTCAGGTAGACTGTAGGAAACTCCAGTCCTGAACTATCGAGCGACTAAGTCACAAGTCCTCAGAGAAAAGCTGTCTGCATCAGTCGAAGACAGGACCATCTTCGTGGAAAAGTGGAACTGTCCCCATGCATCCCAGCCAGACCACATGGGGCATCCATGCGATGAGATCTCCAACCAGAAGCAGGACACCAGGATGAGTCAGACAGCTCCAGGGGGCAGAGCGGGGGTCTGGATCACTGGCAGCTCAGGAGCAACATGTATAGCTCGACAGAGAGACAGGTAGAGGGAAAGAGAGAGAGGGAGAGAGGAGAAGAGAGAGAAGGAGAGAGAGGAGAAGAGAGAGGAGAAGAGAGAGAAGAGGAGAGAGCAGTATATTTCTTGGCAATATTTCTGAGGTGAAAGAATGGTATCCTGGTAATATTATCTACATGTGCTTCAAATGAAAGGCTGGAATCTATAATCACACCGAAGTCTTTCACTGTTGCACTTGATGGAACAGCAAGGCCATTTAAAGTTACAGTGTGATCAGAAAGCTTGCTTCTAGCTGCTTGTGGTCCTATGACTAGAACTTCTGGCTTATCAGGATTAAGCAGAAGGAAGTTAATTAACATACAATCTCTTATGTCCTGCACACGTTGATTAACTTTAGTAGGCTGGTTTTTCTCATCTGGTTTTGCTGATACATATAACTGTGTGTCATCAGCATAAGAATGAAAACTAATAACATGCTTACGAATTATGTTGCCCAGAGGAAGCATGTAAAGAGAAAAAAGCAGTGGGCCTAAAACTGAACCCTGTGGAACACCAAACTCCACTTTAGAACATGCAGAAAGGTTACCATTTAAATCTACAAACTGACAACGATCAGTCAAATAGGAGCCACGAGAAGGCTGTTCCCTTAATTCCTACTACATTTTCTAATCTGTGAAGGAGAATACTATGATCAATAGTGTCAAGGAGGACTAGCTTCATTTAAAGCTACATACTCGTTCTCTTTAATCCAGGTTTCCAGTTAAACATAATGTATCAAACTCCTGGTTTGTGATAGTTTCATTAACAATAACTGCTTTAGATGCGACAGATCTAATATTTAACAGTCCTAGCTTCAGATCAGAGGTGCCCTGCGCATTCAGTGTGATCTGAGTTTGTTAATTAAATTACTAAAACAGACTTTCAGGAACAGACATAGTCTCAATATGATGAACCTTGAGTGATGACTCTATGCAGCTAGCAGACGGTTGATTTAGCCTGTCTGTCTGCTCTCTGGCCTGGGCTCTGGATTGTCACTGATTAACTAGCCATCTTCTGAGACTATGCACTATACTACAAGAAATGAGAGCAGCACCTTCCCGAGAACATCCTGGACATCCAGCAGTTCAGTGACCATAACCTGCTGTAAGCTATGTCGCCACGTCTCATTGGGATGGGGCCAGAGCAAACTACTTCATCGGATATCGCCTTTGCTAGTTTAAACACCTCTGTAAAGTTACTCTTACTAACCTCTGACTGACGAAGGCGTATAACGTTAGCTCCAGCATGTAACACTATCTTGTGCTGTCCTAGAGCCCTAAGATTACCTGCTGTGTCCGGTGCTCTGGCTCCCGGGATACACCTAACCACTTCCGCTGGTGCCCCTAAAGGCCTAGCTAATTTCACGTGCCACAGTATAGCGTCTCCTATAACCAGAGCTCTTTCAGGTTTCTCAGCGGGTGCATCACTGAGGAGCGCAAACCTGTTGGACACGTGAAGTGCAGAAGAGGTGTGCTCCGGTGGGCTAGGCTTAGCATTAGCTTTGGCTGAACGAGTATGCCGCTGAGTCGTCACCCACTCGCCGTGCTGTAAATAAAGTAAAATAAAGTAAAAAAATATCTGCCTGTTAGATAGTATTTTAGTTTGTTTATAGCCCACTTAATGGCGGGAGCTTCCCCCTCTGTGGCTGCATATCTTTGCTCTGCAGGTGTAAGTTTCTTGCTCACATACAGGACCGGATGCTCTTCTCCATCAAACATCTGAGAAAGGACAGCCCGGAGTCCTGTCTCTGATGCGTCTGTCTGTAGAATGAACTGCCTTCTGAAATCTGGATTGCGGAGGATGGGTGAGCTGGTGAGGTGGGCTTTTAGTAGTTGGAATGCTTTTTCTGTCTCTTCTCCGAGTACCTGCTGGAGGTGAAAGATGTGGTTGTCCCAGCTGCCTGAGTGGATGATAACATCGTCTAAGTAAGCTGCTGCATAGGGCCTGTGCTTTCGGAGCACAATATCCATTAATCGCTGGAATGTAGGAGGGGTTCCATGCAAGCCAAATGGGAGCACTCGAAGTTCCAGTGATCTCTTTCCATGCTAAATTATGTTTTTACTCTTGCTTCCGGGGGGAGTGCCACCTGCCAGTATCCTTTCGTTAAGTCGAGTTTGGATATGAAGCGGGCTTTACCTAGGTGTTCGATGAGCTCATCCACTCTCGGCAGCGGGTATGCATCAATTTGGAAATCTGGTTTACTCATCTGAAATCATTACTGAGACGGAACCTTGGCGGCGAGCCTCTGGAACTCTATAGGGGCACTGGCATTTTACCACTCCTTGGCCATGATGTCATGCTGCATTATGTGCATGAGACCCGGCTCCAAGGAGAAGACATCCTGGAACTGATCAATTATTTCATTTATTTCCTGTACCTGGGTCGGTGTTAGGTCTTCCCCTCGCTGAAAAAGTTCTAATGCCTGTTTATCAGGAGACAGAGTAGACAGAGCTGAGACATCCGGTACCAGTTCTATCCACCTCTTTAGTAAATTAATGTGGTTCTGTGGTTTTTCGCTTAACCGGCTGTTGCAGTCTGTAGTTCACTGGCCCGATCCGTTCCGTAACTGTGAATGGGCCTTGCCAGTGGGCTAGGAACTTGCAGCTGGTGCGGTTTACTTGGTGCGGATCTCTGACACAAATGTTTGACTTTGGTGTCCAGTCCCGGTGGAGTGGAAGCGATCCCGGACCTTTTCGATGGTGTTTTGGGTTCCCAAGTGGCCACCGGAGGCATGTGAATGAGCCAGGTACATCACTGTATCAACTTTTCCTGGGATATTATTAGTAGATCACAAGGCTCACTTCTTCTCATAGGGTGATAATATAAGAGGCCTCCTCGAACCAAGAAGTATGCCGTGGGCCACGATCGTTCATTTCCCTGCCAGTTTCCTTCTACTTCGTGCACCTGGCTCCAGCAGTGTTTTAGGCGGATTCCCGGGCAGGTTGATCTGGAAAGCTTCAGGTCTGTGGGCATGAGCTCGTCCATAGGTGATTCGGTTTTTTGGGGGGGGGAGGTTTTTTTCACGTCGTGGTGTTATAGTAAAGGACATTACTCTCCTGTCCGTAAACCTTTGCCTCTTTAGGCCGAGTGAAAAGGTATAAACAGTGTATTCTATGGTCTCAAAGGCTTTTCTGAACAACAGCTGTCATTCGTTCCTCTCAAGGAGCGTAATACTTTGTCTACTACAACTCTTTCAAAGACTGCTCGCGAGTGGGAATTTATCTGGCTGGAGCCACCGACAGGCAGTGTAAGTGATCCAGCTGAGCTCGGGGTGGTGTTGTCAGGTCATATCTGCACTGATTAAAGTCAGAGGGGGCTTGTGAACTGGATAGCCTGCACCTTGCAGAATTTCTGCCTTAAGCCGGTCATATTGATCTGCCTCTTCCTCAGGAAGTGAAAAGTAGGTGCTTTGCACTTTGCCTGTCAGAAGTGCTCCACTGCTGCAGATGGGAGAGTTTCAGGGTCGTGGCTTGTAGCCCTTGTGCGATTTGTTCGAGCACTGCATTTTGTTGGATGCTCGTCTCTAGTACATGTAAAATCACCTGGTCCAGGACAGATGGTGCCCCTTGCCCTGCATCAGCAAGTCGCATTCTCCACCAGCGTAAAGTGTTTGTAGCTTTGGGGCACTGACACAGAGACAGAGATGGTATTCGCAGATGCTCAAAGTCAATGCGGTGTATTTCTTATGAAGTTTTTTTCTAGGTGCAGACACACACATACACACATGTGCAGTCAGTGAATAGAGTGGGGAAAGATGAGTTCCGGAGTTGGAGAGCCGAATACCACAGTCATTCATTCAGTGTCCTCATAAACCTCCTCAGGTACAGAAGTGAAAGCAGAAGAACTGAAACTTCCTCCAGACTTTAGCTCTCTCTTCTACGGTCTACCATCAGCACACATTCGTTTAACATCCCATTCCTGTGCTTTGGGAGAGAATCGGTGTCCATGATCGAATTTTGTCACACATTAACATTAATCTGTAATATACCTGTGAGCATTTCCATGTTCATTTCTCAGATGACTGACCTTCCATGTAGGAAGCAAATCACTGCCATGCTGTTCCAACATATTAAAAGATCTGTGAGAATGCTGGGGGTGACCGTGTCAAACACTGCTGAAAGGTTGAGAAAGATGAGGAAAGATGAGAGTTTGTCTGATCTACAGTAGCAGCATGTTTACTCTCAGGATCTATCAAAAACAGGGAGGTCAGAACCAAAACTCTCATATTTGGACTATTAAACTGTCTCTTCACTTTTATTTTTCGGTTTTGTTCTCCCTTCTATTTCTATTTTCTCTTTTTTCTTTTCTTTTCCTTTCAGTTTTTCACTCTACTTTGGCATTTCACTTTGGCTTTCTTAAAGTATATACTGTATTTAACGGCCTATGTTGCTAAATATAGACAATACAGACACTCAGACTATATTGCCAAAAGTACTCACTCCCCTCATCCAAATCATTGAATTCAGGTGTTCCAGTCCCTTCCATGGTAACATGTGTTTAATCAAGCACCTAGGCACGCAGACTACTTCTACACACATTTGTCAAAGAACGGGTTGCTCTCAGGAGTTCAGTGAATTGCAGAGTGAGACGGTGTCACCTGTCCAATAATTCCAGTCCAGCATTTGGCTGGTGAGCAATGGCGGCAGCAAAGTGTCAGAAAGGGCTCTCGTAGACAGTATTTCTCACGTGGTGCTCACAGATTCCTTTAAAACACATTCTACAGTCACAACCAGTCTGTCCCACCCAGCCGTATTTCAGTGCAGCCTAGGGTCAAGCAAGTTAATTGGACATCTGAGTGGCTTTCCTAAATAGAAATGGGGGCCTTTTCACTTTCAGCAGCTGTGTTACAGTGGCTGGCTCTCGACAATACTGGAAGTGACAATGGCAGCTTGTACCTTTCTTCAGCAATTGTCTCATGGTAGGCAGTGCAGTTAGACAGTGAGATAATTCCGCATACCTTTAGAGCCCCTGATGCACATGCCATGGGCCCTTTCCTGTTCCACTCTCCTTGCTGCTAGTGAGCGAAGATGGCGGCAGAGTGGAGTTACTCAGACAGTGCTCTTGCATTGAAATTCCTTGAAACCCATGACTTCCAAACAAAACTGAAAGTGTTATTACAGCTCCTTCTACCGCTGCCTATTTCTGGGCGTTCAAAAAGCTGTGTACAATCCACCTGCCTTTAAAGTCCCTGGGGCACTTGGCATCGCTCTGCTCACATGCCACTCACTGTTGTAAGTGTTGCATGCTTTGTCCAAAGTTTCAGACAGCTTTTGCCAGCTCCTTGTTGCATTAATGAAAATTTCCATCCAGTCATGTCAGATTTAGTGACCCCACACCTTCACACACCTGCAGAAGACCCTGGTCCCCTAGGTAGTGAGCCTAGGTGATTTGGAAACATACCCATCACTGATGCATTTGTGACAATGACTCAATGTATATTAACATTTCTTCAATCCCTAATAAACAGTATATTAGTGGTGGTAGGAACCCTCTGGACTATGTGGTGAGATTCTGCTTCACTTGGCTGCAACTGCTCATGAAATGTCTCGGGTTACTTAGCTGTAACCCTGTTCCCTGATAAAGTGGGAACGAGATGCTGCGTGAAAACGCTATGGGAACATCCCTTTGTTTCCGGTTGTGAAGCCTGTGTATGTCAAAACCGCCGAATACTTCGGCTTATAACCTCTGCCAGGCATGACGTCACCGAATAAGGTGCACCTGCAGGTTATAAATAGGAGTGAACTGGAAACATCCTTAGGTCAATTTTTTTCTGAAGGACATCCAGGCACGCCAGCAGTGCGGCATTGAAACGCAGCATCTCGTTCCTGCTTTATCAGAGAACAGGGTTACAGTTAAGTAAACCGAGACGTTCCCTTTCAAAAGCTACACTCGATGATGCGTGAAAACGCTATTGGAACGAGAATAGCAACGCCGCCGCACTGCAAGTGTCTGGACCCCCAGGTTGTGTAGCGTGTGCACACACCTGCTGCAGGGGGACGTCTCTTGCCAGAGCAATTGATGAGGCAATCCACCTGGTTGAATGAGCCCTGATTCCCAGAGGCGAAGTGTGACCACGCGCCTCATAGGCTAGGGCAATAGCATCTCTCACCCAGTGTGACAGAGTCTATCTTGTGGCAGCCGCCCCCCGGTTGCGACCCCCATGGCAAATAAAGAGCTGCTCTGACTTACGCCACTGGCTAGTGCAGTGGATGTAAATCCAAAGAGCACATACTGGACACAGTAAGTGAAGTCTTTCCTGCTCCGGAGCTGTGAAAGGCGGAGGACAGAAGGCTTTGAGAACGACTGGGTCCATGGTCGAGAATGGAACCTTGGAAAGATAGTTCGGGTGAGGATGCAGAATAGCTTTGACTAGCCCAGGGGCAAAGTCTAGGCAGGATGGGGAGACTGACAGAGCCTGCAGATCACCAATCCTCTTAAAAGAGGTAATAGCCATAAGAAAAACCATCTTAAGAGACAGAAGCCTGACAGGCGCTGACTCTAGTGGTTCGAAAGGGGTGTCAGCCAGGCCTTTGAATACGATAGCTAAGTCCCATGAAGGGACCATCGCTCTAGTGGGCAGCCTCAACCGTTTAGCTCCACGAATAAAACGGGCAACTAAATGATGCTTTTCCACAGAAACCCCATCGGTCAGAGCATGCCGAAATAGTGGCTATGTATGTTCTGCGAGTACTAGGGCATAAGCCAGAGGACAACTTTTCTTTCAGAAACTCCAGCACTGAAACAATCTGGCAGTAGACTGGGCCTACATGTCTTACGATGCACCAACTTTACACTCCATTTGAGGGCATACAGTAAGTTCTTCTAGTGAAGGGAGTCCTGGCACTTGAAATGATTTCAATTACGCTGGCTGGAAGACCAGCATGTCTTAGTTGGTCCCCTCTAGGGGCCAAACGTGAAGGTTCCAGAGCTCGGGCCGGGGATGAAATATTGTCCCCTGCGTCTGAGACAGAAGATCCCTCCTCACTGGAATCACCCAGGGTGAACCGTCAAGGAGATATATTAGATCCGAGAACCACACTCTGGTCGGCCACTGGGGTGCTATCGATAAGAGGCGCCAACCCTGTTGATGGACCCTCGCCAGGACTCCTGGGAGAAGAACTATCAGAGGAAATGCATAAAGGCGTAATCTGGGCTACATGTGGGCCATGGCGTCCAGACCCAGGGGGGTTGGCCCTTGAGTGAAATCCCCTGGCTCTTAGCCACAACTGAAAACGCCTTCATGTTCAGAAGGCCCAAAGGTATCACCATGGACGCAGCTGCCATGAGACCTAAAGATCTTTGAAAGTGATGGAGTCACTTTCTGGCCTAGCTTGATTTCCTTCAGGGTGTTGGAGGATGGGTTCGACACAAGTGGGAAACAGCTGTGCCCACCTTGTGATCGAATCCCATGTGACACCCAAATATGTTGTCCTGTCGTGGCGTTGAGTCTCAATCCTAAAGAATGGAGATGAGCTAGGATGACATCCCGATGTCGAGGCGCTAGCTATTAAGACTGAGGACTGAGCTAGGACTCAGCCAGTTGTCTATACAATTCAGAATATGGATGCCCTGAAATCATAGAGCCAGAGCTGCATTTTATATGTGCAAGGTGACAGGGCTGGGCCAGATAGAAGGACCCGATACTGGTAAGCTTCGCCCCCGAAAGCAAACCTCAGGAACCTCCTGTGTTGTGGCAATATTTCTATATGAAAATATGCGTCATTCAGGTTGACCGTCACAAACCAAACCTCTGGTTGAATTTGAGAAACAATCATTTTGGCTGTCAACATTTTGATGTTCAGCCCAAGAAGATGTAAAATTGGACGCAACCCCCCCATCTCTCGTCTGGCAGGGGAACATGCTCTATGGCCCCTTTTTGCCAGCAAATTCATTCTGTAACTGCCATGTCAGCAGATGCGCTCGCTCCGGTTTTATGGAAGTGAAGACCACGCCATAGAAAACGCGGAGAATGATGTGCAGCAGAGGGGGGGTGTTAGGTGTCCAGCATCCTGAAACAAGGCAGGAAGGAACCAAGCACCTAACAATTTCGCTGGAGACCGCTGCTTCCCGAAACACCAATGATGGCGTAGATAAGACAACAGCCCCCATAGGGTGCCAGGAAGGAGTCTTTATCCCTTATTTTTACACATCCCTCCCCAGGGAGAGACCCCCCGTGGTCCTGGGCACGTCAACCTTAGGACCTCCTTTTTGGCGGAGATAATGCTCCTCAGGTCCGGTGCTTTTTTTTTATCTCTTTGAGGCAGATTGCGAAGCGCAACAAGTCCTTCCCCTGTCTCTATGAGGGGGTAGGTGGCTCGGCACACTCTTCTTCTGTGCCTCACGCCTCGTGGAGATCAGACCTGGTCGGGACTGGGTGACCGACAGTCCCGACTCCTGAGCACGGCAGGGGAGAAACCTCACAGAGGTCTGCTCGTAGAGCTTCGCCTCCCAAACCTAGTGGCGGCGGAGTTTACAGCATCGCCAAAGAAGCCGGAAGGCGAGAGGGGGGGCATCAAGGAGGAAAACGCGATCCCTGACCTCGATGCCCGTGAGGTTAAATCACAGATGTCTCTCCGTGGCAACAGCGGCAGCCATAGAACGGCCGATAGCACGGGTCGTCTGCTTAGTGGCACAGAGAAATTAATCTGTGGCTCGGCGCCATCAATAGACCCGCCAGTGCTCAGAACTCTTAGCAGGTGAGCTTGGTATGCCTGAAAAAAAGCCATGGTGTGCAGGGCAGCACCAGCCTTTCCCCACCAACGAAGATGTTAGTCTACACGGCTTGGTGGGCAGTGTGGGCTTTTTCAGGGAGGATGAGCTCCCAGGAGAGACATAGCTCGCAAGCGTCTCTTCAATCTGGGGTATCATCATAAAACAGGGGGGATGAATAAGGCTTATTCCATAAAAGAGTTAACTCGTCATGGAGGTCGCCAAAAAAGGGGCGGGGAACCCTCGTTGAGGCCCCTCCCCTGGCCACCCGACAGAAACCTGTTGTCTAACTTTGAGCGCTTGGGAATTTATTATTTTATTTTTTAAATTAATTAATTAATTAATGTATTTATTTATTTTTGCTGCGAGAGAGGAAATCTATTCGGCCCCTTCACAAGAAGCGGCAGAGCGCGCTTGAGGAGCGGACACTAAAAACTTCCTGATCTGGGGAGAGCGCGAGAGAAAGGGGGGAATCCCATCTCATAGACCGCGAGCCCCAGGAATGCACCGCGGCTCGCGGTTTCTCTTTAAAGAAAGCGAGCCGCGCGCAAAGTGCCTTAATAGGGAGATCACAATGCTTGCACTTTCCTTGAAACCCAAGCACTCAAGAAAAGTCGTGGAGATCGCCCTCCGAAAGAAAATCACACGGAGGCACGCATCTCTCAACCAACTCTTGCCATTATCGGTAAGTAAAGTTTTTCTTTCCTACCGTGATTCTGTTGCACACACACACACACGCAAACACAAAGCGGTCCTGAAGACAAAAAGATCTAAGGATGTTTCCGGTTCACTCCTATTTATAATCTGCAGGTGCACCTTATTCTGTGACGTCATGCCTGGCAGAGGTTATAAGCTGAAGTATTTCAGCGGTTTTGACATACACAGGCTTCACAACCGGAAACAAAGAAATGTTCCCATAGCGTTTTCACGCAGCATCGAGTGTAGCTTTTGAAAGAGAGCAAGTTTGTAATAATCACTAATGACATCTCATTTCCTACAAGCATCACTAATCATACTAATCAGAGATATTGTTGTCATACTATATATGTGCTCTTCAGTGAACATTAAGTGAGTTTCCACTTCAGTTCCAGTGAGTTTTAAGTTTATTTTGTTTTTGTTGTTTCTCATGTTGTGTGAAAGCAGAAGTGAGTGTGAGCAGTAAGGAAGTTTTTGTCACAGTGTACATCACTGTGATACGTACTCTTTAGCAGAGTTATCCCATGTGTGACAGTAATACACTGCTGAGTCTCCAACCTCCACATTACTGATTATTAACTGATAGTCGATGCTTGATGAGGCTTTAGATGTGAAGCGTGTGGATGAAAAATTGTCTCCATATTTATCAGGAGCGGAGTGAGAATGAGAAAATCTCAAAACAAACTCTGGAGTTTCTTGTGCAATCTGTTTATTCCAGTGTACATTGTAGCTTTCATATTTTGCGATGTTACAGTCCATAGTGACAGAGTTCCCCTTATCTACTGTTATAACTGGAGGCTTTTGCGTCACTAGTTTGTGTGAGCTGACCACTGCAACATAAAGCAACACTGAGAGTCATCATCATTTCATAAAGAGAATTCTAATGAATGAAAAGACGTGAGTGTGAAGAGGAAAGCAGGAGCAGGAATCTTTACCTGCCAGAGCAGGGAGCAGAGCGCAGACGGTGAGCAGCATGATGTCAGTCTGATCAGCAGAGTGATGAACAGAGCCAAGCCAGCTTTCATAAAGCATCAGAGGCGGGACCTGGATCTGCTCTCAGCCAATCAGACCAGTGGAAGGAACAGCTGCACAGTTATGTTTTTCACATGATTTATTAAAAGCCCCTGTGCTGAAGAATTACTTTGCATAAAGAAAGCCAGAATTGTTATTATTTATGTACTGTAATGAATAGAAGATAAACACAAGCATATATTAGTTTATTAAACTCTTTTTTCTCGCACAACTCCCCAGATTTATATTAATACATCATTTATATAGCCACTGCTTATTCCTAGAGAATTGTACAGCTAACAAATTATATAATATAACCCTAATAATATATGCATTGGGATAAAATAGTTAATGTTGTTAAATACATAAACACTGATATACAGTAGGTAGAAGACCAGAATATGCTTTACCGTCATATTCACCGCCACGCACAACAGCAGGAAATTTAAATCACTCATCTTTTAAAGTCATCCCTGAAATGACCACCAGGTGGCGCAAATGGACATTTTGCAAAAAGGCTGAACTCTTCACTGCAGAGGATGCGCCTACAGTATATTCACGTGTCATGCAAATTACATAATCTGAAATTTGTTTTCCATTAGTTTATGTAAAAGCAGACATTTCACATTCTATATGTATATATTTTTCACGTATATATTTTTCACGTCTGTGTATACACAGAGTTTCGGTTCATTTTTTCACGTGCTCAAGTTCACAAAATCATAATGCTTTGTCATCACACATGTAATGCAGTGAGCATGCACTACTATTCAGCATGAACACTTAAACATAAGCATTTTTCTAGGTTAACGTTAGAGCAAGTCGCCATAAAAAATCAGGATCAGTCGCTGAGTATCAATTATCCCCCCCCGTAAACTAAGGTAACTAGGGAAAATTAAGGATGTCTAGAAACATAATGCAATAACTAGTTGTTTTTTTTTTTTTTTTTTTTAATCGCATAAAAAATCATGGATTGTGTTTAAGGTGATTAAAATTTACTTGAAAGTATCTGATAAATTTCAAATTGTAATAAAACAGTATTAAACACAAATATATAATATGGTAGCATAGACACTGAAAAAGCTATTTACACACAAGTGCACAAGTCCAATGCAAACACAATTATTAACTTATTGTGTAAATTTAACTTCATTTAGTTATATGAAAAATAACGTGCCTACCCGCCCACTATTATTTTCTGCTCAAATTTAAAGGTGCCTGCTCACGTGTGCAAAAAGAGAAGTACAACAAAGAATACAAAAGTGTATAATAAGTTATAACCTAAAACAATATTGTTTCCAATGCTGAAGTAAACATGAATTTTATTTAGTTTTACAATAGATCTTTCATGATGAATGTGTGTATATGTGTTTTAAATATACAGTAAACAATAAACACTGCCTTTTGCAAAGTGAAAGTGAGTGCTGTTGATCAAAAGGCTGATAAACGTGTGCACAGATATTAGCAGATTTATCGATAAAACCGCAGACATACACCCCCGGAAATGCAACAAACAAATATATAGTCTACTCTCTGAATTCAGCTCTCCAAGGTGAACACCCACAGACCCCCAGTTACTGTAATCCCTCTTCTCACCTTTCATTCACAATAGGTGTGAATTTTTCGAACCGGTTTCGCTCACGGGCGAATTTGCAGAATTGGGGGTTTTAAAACGAATTAACAAGACCGAGCAGATGTTTAAAAATGTTTGATGGTAGCAATTAAATCAGACTTGATAGTTGGATTTGATACTTTTCGAGTGTAATTCATAAATTTACTGAATATATTCAGATTTTGTAAAATAACAAAAATTCATGTCTCTGTTTCCTTCCAAGACCTTTTGTCCGCATGACAATGAACTGAAGCTCAGCACGTCTTCTTTCCATGTTTTAATCTGTGATATTTAAGTGAAATTTTTAGTTATGACTTTTTATTTATGGACAGGTGTATTATATTTGATCTGGATTATTGCATTAAATATGTTTCATGTGAATATTTTTTTCTGTCGTTATATTCCCGCCACATTGCTGAGCACACAGTTGTGACATTTTGAGGGCAGCTAATGTTTATGCAACTATCTTGGTCTCCAGGTCTCCAGTGTCTGTGCTTTGCAACAGTCAAGCAAAGGAAAGTTTTAAATCCAATGGATTTTACATTTTATGGTTGATCTGTAACATGACACCATATTATGCATAACCTAACACTAACCCTAATAATAAATAAATAGATTCTGACCAGTATCCTCACTTCAGTCGGGATTTGTACTGAACATAGTACAGAAACTGCTTTGTTGAAGTTCACCAATGACTTCCTGGTGGCTGAGGCTGTTGTTTTTTTTAAAGAATTATTGTCCTGCTAGATTTGAGTCCAGTCTTCAACACTATTTCACATACTATTTGAATAAACTGCTTAGCTGCTATTTGCATCACTGGCATCCCTTTCGCATGGTTCACTTCATAACATTCTGACCATAGCGAGATTTTTTAAAAATTGCTCTCAGCATCTGCCTCTCTGCAGTGGTGTTCCCCAAGGCTCTGTCTTTGGCCCCCTTCTGTTACTAATCTATCGTCCCCCTACTGGTCACTTTAGAATTGGTGATTGGAATCTTTAGAAAATTCAGCATACATTTTCATTGTTATGCAGATGACACACAACTTTACTTTTCCACAAAGCCTGACTCTGCTCCTCCCACCCTCCTGTCTCACCAACTGCTTAAATTAAATAAACACTTGGTTTTCCTGTAACTTTCCCAATCTCAACCGCTGCAAGACAGAGATTCTTCTCATAGGGTCAAAATCTAATTCATCCAAGTGCAATAGTTTCTGACTCTAAACTAGTTCTTGGTGGTTATCTCTGATAGCACTCTGTATTTTGAGTCCCATATTAACAGTGTGGGAAGATCATGTAATAACATTTCTCATCTCCCCATAAAGCACTTAACTCTTGTTAAGTTCAGTGTCACTTTACGTACTCAGGGATCTGAAAGATAAAAATTCAATGATAAAGATTAAAACCATAAACAAACAATTAACTGTTTGTAGTCTAAAAGTTTAAAACTTTTTCGGTATATGCAACAAGAATTTCTGTTTTAATGTAACTGCATAGCATTTCAGTGTAATTTAAACACATTCTGAAAGTAAGTGTAAGCAGTGAGGAGGTTTTTGTCATAGAGTCCATCTCTGTGATACGTCTACACCAGAAGCATCAGTGTGACAGAAATACACTGCAGAGTCTCCCTCGATAACAGAATGTATAATCAGAGTGTGATCTGATTTAGAGGAGTGTGTTGATGCGAATTTAGGAGACGTGAATCCAGACCCATAATGAGGAGAGCTCCAGCCATGCTGATTACTTAACAAGTATTGAACTCCAGGAACTTCTCCTGGAACCTGTTTGTACCAGCTTACATAGTTCTCAACAGTGCCCAGATTACAGTCCATGGTGGCCGTCTGTCCTCGAGTCAGTGTGAGAACAGGAGGCTTCTGCGTCACCACAGTCACACCACTGACACCTGGAATAAAAACAGCACACATGTTGCATCACTTCATGCTCACATTAGATGGAGCCCAAACGCTGATGAGCTCCAGAGTTGTGAAATCTTACACGAGAGAGCAGTGAAGAGAGAGCAGAGCGCCGGCAGCATGGTGTCCGTGTGTGATGAGACTCTCGTGCTGAGTGAAGAGACGAGCAGCGTGAGGAGCAGATAAAGGAGAGACTGCAGGGACGTGCTATAAGAGAGACAGGAGGAGGGACAGAGGGAGGAGACTCGGGACAACACACACCACAGCTGACCAACTACGTACATTACTGCCATGTGCTATAGAGTACACGTCTTTACATCTTTACTTCTTTACACCGAGGTATTTTAAACAAAGTTCTCATGTTGTATCTATTTCAGTATTTATATCATCTGTATTAATCTGATTGAACTCAAATACATTTTAGACAAATTCACAAGTAATCTGCCGGATCTGTCCCAATTTCTTATCAGACCCCTAAGTGCAGACGATCTAGATGAAGTGACTAGCAGCATGGGCACTATTTTTACCAGTACATTAGACACTGTTGCTCCCATTAGATTAAAAAAAGTCAGAGATAAAACACTTGCACCGTGGTACAACAGTCATACTCGCGCTCTAAAGAGAGCAACCCGTAACCTCGAACGAAAATGGAGAAAAACTAAATTAGAAGTTTTTAGAATCGCGTATAAAGGTAGTATGTGCACCTATAGACGGGGTCTAAAAGCGGCTCGGGCCGAGCATCTGAGCCAACTGATAGCAAGAAACCAAAACAATCCCAGGTTCCTATTTAGTACAGTGGCTAGCCTAACAAACCCTAAGATGCCTGGAGGGACTATCCCATCACAGCTTAGAAGTGAAGACTTCATGAACTTCTTCAATGAAAAGATTGATATTATCAGGAAGAAAATAATGGAAATTCAACCTCTAACAACATCTCATGATCCAGTTCAGTCTAAAGCTTCACTAATAGATTTTCAATGCTTTACAGGTGTAGGGCAGGAAGAGCTGTATAAACTTATCACCTCGGCTAAATCAACAACATGCTTGCTGGATCCAATCCCAACTAGACTTTTAAAAGAAGTGATAAATATAACTGGAGCGCCCCTTCTAAACATTATCAACTCTTCATTATATCTAGGTCATGTCCCTAAACCTTTCAAGTTGGCAGTTATTAAGCCTCTTCTTAAAAAATCTAATTTAGATCCAAATGATATAATAAATTACAGACCAATTTCAAACCTTCTGTTTATATCAAAGATATTAGAAAAGATAGTATCAGCCCAAATATGCACATTCTTTCAGGAAAACGATATCCTCGAGGAATTTCAGTCAGGTTTCAGGCCCCATCATAGTACAGAAACTGCACTAGTTAAAATTGCAAATGACTTGTTTTTAGCTTCTGACCAAGGCTGCATCTCAATTCTTGTCTTACTTGATCTTAGTGCTGCATTCGACACTATAGATCATGATATTCTCATAGATCGCTTACAAAATCACATTGGTATTCAGGGACAGGCTTTAAAATGGTTTAGATCCTACCTGTCTGATCGATTCCATTTTGTAGATCTGAATGGAGAACAGTCTGGTGTAATGCCAGTGAAATATGGGGTGCCACAAGGGTCAGTTTTAGGACCTCTGCTGTTCTCAATATACATGCTTCCCTTGGGTAACATCATTAGAAGACATGGGATTAGTTTCCATTGTTATGCTGATGATACTCAGTTATACATTTCCACAAAACCAGATGAAATACCCAAATTGTCTAGACTAACTGAGTGTATTCAAGATATAAAAGATTGGATGACTGATAATTTTCTTTTACTAAATTCAGATAAGACAGAGGTATTACTTATTGGCCCAAAAACCAGTTCATACCAGCTCTCACAATTCAGCCTGCGTTTAGAAGGATGTACTGTTACCACCAGCTCGACAGTGAAAGACCTGGGCGTAATATTAGACAGTAACTTATCCTTTGAAAATCATATCTCCAACATCACAAAAACATCCTTTTTCCACCTTAGAAATATTGCCAAGCTTAGGAACATTTTATCTGTATCTGATGCAGAAAAGCTGGTTCATGCATTCATGACCTCCAGACTGGACTACTGTAATGCATTACTGGGTGGCTGTCCTGCATCCTCAATTAACAAGCTACAGTTAGTCCAAAATGCAGCCGCCAGGGTTCTCACTAGATCCAGAAAATATGATCATATAACCTCACTATTATCATCCCTGCACTGGCTACCTGTTCAGTTTAGAATTAATTACAAAATAGCATTACTTACTTACAAGGCTCTAAACGGTCTAGCTCCCACATACCTAACCAGTCTTCTGATACGTTACAATCCACCACGCTCCTTAAGATCAGAAAACTCCGGACTACTGGTAGTTCCCAGAATATCAAAATGTACAAAAGGAGGTAGGGCATTTTCATATTTAGCTCCAAAGCTTTGGAATAGCCTTCCTGACAGTGTTCGGGGCTCAGACACAGTTTCCCAATTTAAAAGTAGACTCAAGACGCATCTCTTTAATCTGGCATACACATAATTAATTTCTTTACCTCATACTCCAGTACATCTATCGTGAATGGCAACCACGCTAATTCTTTTCACCTGCTCCTTATTTTTCCACCCATCCCGAGGCATCTGGAGATTGTGCCAACCCTGCGAGGTTCCTGAGGCATCCAGAGAAGGACCTGCTCCAGCTGGATTCTTCTTCATGTGGTTTGGAGCTACACATGCTGCTCCTGAGCTCCCAGTGATCCAGACCCTCATCTGCCCTCTGCACCTGCTGACTCATCCCTGAGCTGAACTGGACTTTGTGTTAATTTAAATAACTTCTGTTATATCGAACTTTCATCTGCATAACACACATGATGTTCTACAATTTCTGTTATCTGTCATCACCCAGATGAGGATGGGTTCCCTGTTGAGTCTGGTTCCTCTCAAGGTTTCTTCCTATTACCATCTCAGGGAGTTTTTCCTTGCCACTGTCGCCGTCACCCTCGGCTTGCTCATCAGGGACAATCTCATTATCTAGACACATTTTTCTTACACATATATACATTTCCATAAGTCTTCTTTTCATTTTCTTTTCATTTCTGTGAAGCTGCTTTGAGACAATGACCATTGTTAAAAGCGCTATAGAAATAAAATTGAATTGAATTGAATGGAAGTTTTAACGCATGAATGCACACAGTTTGTTATTCTTCCGCCTAGTGAGAAGTGAAAGAGAGGAACCACATCATTTACATGGAGCTGAAATGACAGATCAGGGACCAGCAGGTGTATCCTGAGTGAGAGAGGACGTCCACACACTGATTAGGACTCGGACTCGTCTCTTGGGGAAAAGTTTTGCATCAGTGCTCCTGTCGCTCTCTCTCTCTCTCTGAGGTGCTACACCACTTCCTTATGCTGCACTGAAGTGTGAAAAAAAAAAAGTAGAAATGTGAGACCTGAGTTAACACCTCGAACTTGTAGTTGTGCTTCTCAAAATGCATTAATAAGAGCCAATATCACTGGTGTGAACTCACAATCTATTAGGGGATGAAACTCCTACAGTCAGAGATTCTAATGATTGATCCCTCTACTATGGTTGTACGGTCTCATCGGGAGTGCACCAGGAACTGGCATGGGGTCCGAGACAATTGACCAATAAGTGGCAAGAGAGGAAAAAGTCGTCTACCAGGTTATGAACAGAGGCCACAACTTAAGGTGCCATGGGAACCTCCAAGTGCTTTCCTGATCCTTTTCCAAATGCCTCCTGGCTTTTAGTGTTTCCTGTGGCATTTTCTATGATGTACGGCTGCAAATACCAACAGGCAATAACAGGAATAAACAGTGAAGAGGGATTAAAAAGACCCTGTCACTCACACTTCAAGTTCCACACATCCATAAAAATTGGTCCATATATTAAGAGAAGTTGACCTGTTTATGGAAACACATAACAACAGATGACCAAACAACATGGTTAAACAAGATACCGACAGGAAATGACATCATGCCAATGAGCACACTGAGCCTTCATTGATTGGATCACTGAGCCTTGGGTGCTCATTGACCCTTTCGCCAGTTCGCCAGTTATCCTTCCTAGATACTGATACAGGGAACACAGAGAACATTGGTTTAGAGATTCTCTGACCCAGCTGTCAGGACAATCTGCCACTTGTCATATTCGCTCAGGTCCTTATACAGTATGTGCCCATTTTCCCTGCTTTCAACACATCAACATTAACTGCCTAATATACTGTATATCCCACCCCCTGACAGGTAACAAGGTAATCAAAGTTATTCACTTAACCTGTCAGTGGCTATGGCGGGTATATTTAGATGTATGGTTGCAAACTCCCTAAATAGGAAATTTAGGGACAGGGGACGAGTGGAGGGGCGGGGGGTACACTAATCACAAGGCATTTTTTTGACATGTGAAAAATAAACATATGTATTAAGACAAGCATGGATGGAAATCTCACAATGCTGTCAGACGTATCATACCAACACTGATAATGTTTCACTTTTCTCTGTTTATGTAGAGAATATAACAGACAGGCTGACGGAGAGGAGGTTCAAATAGTTTTCAATCTTTGCTAAGGGTGCCTGTTCAGATTCTCGCATGATGTAATAGCTTTTATAGAAAGACATAAAAAAGAAAGTAGAATGTTTAATCATGAAGTCGAGAATGAGTATTACTACAGGAGCATTTAATGAAAACAGAGGAAAAGACTTCACAGTACAGTAGGTGTCAGTACTGCTTTAGCACCACTAGATGGCAGCAAATACAAATAATAATGAATAATAATGACTACAGCTCAGGCTCAGCTTAGTGGAGTTGTTTAGTGTCGAGCAGAGTCATTAATGTGTGTGTGTGTGTGTGTGTGTGTGTGTGTGTGTGTGTGTGTGTGTGTGTGTGTGTGTGCTATATGTGATATACACTACACAGAAAGCACATTAGCTGTGTACATTTCGACTCTTTTCAGCGAGTCAGATCTACAGAATCGATCAGCGTTATACTGTCTCATTTCAAACAATAATCATTTAAAATCCTAGTTATTCATATTTCTTCATGAGTATTGATACTAAAATTGGTATAAGCCTCTAGAAGCATATGACCTGTATGAATTTTTGTTCAGGTAGTTTTTTTGGTAAAAGCTAAAAAGCAAAAAAAAAAAAAAAAAGCAAAGTTGAACAATTTTACATTATTAGAATAATACACTTTTTTCAGGTTTATGTCTTTTCATGTGGAATCCAAATTGTCCAAGTTTAATCTGAATGACAGTTAAGATCACTGGAAGATTTGAATTTGAAAAAAGTTACAGACACTAAAACATAAAAGGGCAGGAAATTGTATTGTTTTGTTTTGTGTTTCTTTTGATCTGATAACAATATAAATGTGTATATGCATATTTACAAAGAAAAAAAAAAACCCGAAGGAAGATAAGAAGCGTTAAGTACTATGAAGAATGGTGTTATATGACCCTATCTAACAATTCACTTTTTCCTAGACGAGACACCATGTTTTGGCCGAGTGTCTCTCTGTGTCTCTCTTTTTCTTTTTTGTTTGTCCGTCCCTGCAGCTCTCTCTGTCCCATTGTTTTTCTTTTTTTTTCCCCTACGTGTATCGCTCTCTCTGTGTGTTCCTTTATGTGTGTGTCTTTATCTCCCTTCCACTTCCCCCGTGTCTCTCACTCTTTTTCTGTCTCTCTCTCCCTTTTCTTTCCCCCTTTTTTGTCTTTCTCTATCTGTCAATTTCCTTCAATTTGTCTCTCTCGTTCTCTCATCCTGTTTGTCTCTCTCTCTTACCCTGAATCTCTCTTTCTGGTCTTTCTTTCTTTTCCTATGCATGTGTGTCTCTCTGTCTTCCTTTATGTTTGTGTCTTTATCTCCCTGTCTGTCTCCTTGTGTCTCTCCCTGTGTGTGTGTGTGTGTGTGTGTGTCTGTCACTCTGTCCTTCCCCGTGATTCTCTCTCCTTGTGTCTTCCTCTTTTCTTTTCCCTCCCTGACAATCTCTCTCTCTCTCTCTCTCTCTCTGTGCCTCTTTTCTTTCCATCTTTCTCTACCTGTCAATCATTCTCATGCTCTCATCCTGTGTATCTCTTCCTGTCTCTCTTTTCCTACTTGTGTGTCTCTTTCTGTCTTTCTTTTTCTAGATGTCTCTCTCTCTCTCTCTCTTTATGTCTTTATCTCCCTGCCAGTCTCCTCTAATCTGTGTCTTTCTTTCTTCTCTCTCTCTCTCCTATCAGGACACGTTCCCGCTGTTGACCCTCCCTCTTGTCTTTCTTCTACTTGCTGTTGCCCTCTCTGTTTCTCTGTCTCTCTCTCTGTCTC
>CM059212.1:2968982-2976482 GCA_030347435.1 Clarias fuscus
AGGTAAAGGGGTATGTGATAAATTTTACAGTGAGACAGGTAAAGGGGTGTGAGATAAATGAAACAGTGAGACAGGTAAAGGTGTTTGGGACCAATTTTACAGTGAGACAGGTAAAAGGGTATGTGATAAATGAAACAGTGAGACAGGTAAAGGGGTGTTTGATAAATGAAACAGTGAGACAGGTAAATGGGTATGTGATAAATGAAACAGTGAGACAGGTAAAGGGGTATGTGATAAATGAAACAGTGAGACAGGTAAAGGGGTATGTGATAAATGAAACAGTGAGACAGGTAAAGGAGTTTGGGACAAATTTTACAGTGAGACAGGTAAAGGGGTATGTGATAAATGAAACAGTGAGACAGGTAAAGGAGTTTGGGACAAATTTTACAGTGAGACAGGTAAAGGGATATGTGATAAATGAAACAGTGAGACAGGTAAAGGAGTTTGGGACAGATTTTACAGTGAGACAGGTAAAGGGTTACGTGATAAATGAAACAGTGAGACAGGTAAAAGGATGTGTGACAAATGAAACAGTGAGACAGGTAAAGGGGTATGTGATAAATGAAACAGTGAGACAGGTAAAGGGGTATGTGATAAATTTTACAGTGAGACAGGTAAAGGGGTGTGAGATAAATGAAACAGTGAGACAGGTAAAGGTGTTTGGGACCAATTTTACAGTGAGACAGGTAAAAGGGTATGTGATAAATGAAACAGTGAGACAGGTAAAGGAGTTTGGGACAGATTTGACAGTGAGACAGGTAAGGGGTGTGTGATAAATGAAACAGTGAGACAGGTAAAGGGTTACGTGATAAATGAAACAGTGAGACAGGTAAAAGGATGTGTGACAAATGAAACAGTGAGACAGGTAAAGGGGTGTGTGATAAATGAAACAGTGAGACAGGTAAAGGGGTGTGAGATAAATGAAACAGTGAGACAGGTAAAGGTGTTTGGGACAAATTTTACAGTGAGACAGGTAAAAGGGTATGTGATAAATGAAACAGTGAGACAGGTAAAGGAGTTTGGGACAGATTTGACAGTGAGACAGGTAAGGGGTGTGTGATAAATAAAACAGTGAGACAGGTAAAGGGGTATGTGATAAATGAAATAGTGAGACAGGTAAAGGCGTGTGTGATAAATGAAACAGTGAGACAGGTAAAGGAGTTTGGGACAGATTTTACAGTGAGACAGGTAAAGGAGTTTGGGATAGATTTTACAGTGAGACAGGTAAAGGGGTGTGTGATAAATGAAACAGTGAGACAGGTAAAGGGGTAAGTGATAAATGAAACAGTGAGACAGGTAAAGGGGTATGTGATAAATGAAACAGTGAGACAGGTAAAGGGGTGTTTGATAAATGAAACAGTGAGACAGGTAAAGGCGTTTGGGTCAGATTTGACAGTGAGACAGGTAAAGGAGTTTGGGACAGATTTGACAGTGAGACAGGTAAAGGGGTGTGTGATAAATGAAACAGTGAGACAGGTAAAGGGGTATGTGATAAATGAAACAGTGAGACAGGTAAAGGGGTGTGTGATAAATGAAACAGTGAGACAGGTAAAGGGGTGTGTGATAAATGAAATAGTGAGACAGGTAAAGGGGTATGGGACAGATTTGACAGTGAGACAGGTAAAGGGGTGTTTGATAAATGAAACAGTGAGACAGGTAAAGGGGTATGTGATAAATGAAACAGTGAGACAGGTAAAGGGGTGTGTGATAAATGAAACAGTGAGACAGGTAAAGGGGTATGTGATAAATGAAACAGTGAGACAGGTAAAGGGGTATGTGATAAATGAAATAGTGAGACAGGTAAAGGGGTGTGTGATAAATGAAACAGTGAGACAGGTAAAGGAGTTTGAGACAGATTTTACAGTGAGACAGGTAAAGGAGTTTGGGTCAGATTTGACAGTGAGACAGGTAAAGGAGTTTGGGACAGATTTGACAGTGAGACAGGTAAAGGGGTGTGTGATAAATGAAACAGTGAGACAGGTAAAGGGGTGTGTGATAAATGAAACAGTGAGACAGGTAAAGGGGTGTGTGATAAATGAAATAGTGAGACAGGTAAAGGGGTATGGGACAGATTTGACAGTGAGACAGGTAAAGGGGTGTTTGATAAATGAAACAGTGAGACAGGTAAAGGGGTATGTGATAAATGAAACAGTGAGACAGGTAAAGGGGTGTTTGATAAATGAAACAGTGAGACAGGTAAAGGGGTATGTGATAAATGAAACAGTGAGACAGGTAAAGGGGTATGTGATAAATGAAATAGTGAGACAGGTAAAGGGGTGTGTGATAAATGAAACAGTGAGACAGGTAAAGGAGTTTGAGACAGATTTTACAGTGAGACAGGTAAAGGAGTTTGGGTCAGATTTGACAGTGAGACAGGTAAAGGAGTTTGGGACAGATTTGACAGTGAGACAGGTAAAGGGGTGTGTGATAAATGAAACAGTGAGACAGGTAAAGGGGTATGTGATAAATGAAACAGTGAGACAGGTAAAGGGGTATGTGATAAATGAAATAGTGAGACAGGTAAAGGGGTGTTTGATAAATGAAACAGTGAGACAGGTAAAGGGGTATGTGATAAATGAAATAGTGAGACAGGTAAAGGGGTGTTTGATAAATGAAACAGTAAGACAGGTAAAGGGGTGTTTGATAAATGAAACAGTGAGACAGGTAAAGGGGTGTTTGATAAATGAAACAGTGAGACAGGTAAAGGGGTGTGTGATAAATGAAACAGTGAGACAGGTAAAGGGGTATGGGACAGATTTGACAGTGAGACAGGTAAAGGGGTGTTTGATAAATGAAACAGTGAGACAGGTAAAGGGGTGTGTGATAAATGAAACAGTGAGACAGGTAAAGGGGTATGTGATAAATGAAACAGTGAGACAGGTAAAGGGGTATGTGATAAATGAAATAGTGAGACAGGTAAAGGGGTGTTTGATAAATGAAACAGTGAGACAGGTAAAGGGGTATGTGATAAATGAAATAGTGAGACAGGTAAAGGGGTGTTTGATAAATGAAACAGTAAGACAGGTAAAGGGGTATGGGACAGATTTGACAGTGAGACAGGTAAAGGGGTGTTTGATAAATGAAACAGTGAGACAGGTAAAGGGGTGTGTGATAAATGAAACAGTGAGACAGGTAAAGGGGTATGTGATAAATGAAATAGTGAGACAGGTAAAGGGGTATGGGACAGATTTGACAGTGAGACAGGTAAAGGGGTGTTTGATAAATGAAACAGTGAGACAGGTAAAGGGGTATGGGACAGATTTGACAGTGAGACAGGTAAAGGGGTGTTTGATAAATGAAACAGTGAGACAGGTAAAGGGGTATGTGATAAATGAAATAGTGAGACAGGTAAAGGGGTGTTTGATAAATGAAACAGTGAGACAGGTAAAGGGGTATGGGACAGATGGAACATTGAGACAGGTAGAGGAATGTGGGAGAGACAGCAGTGAGACAGGCAAAGGGGTATGGGACAGATTTGACAGTGAGACAGGTAAAGGGGTGTTTGATAAATGAAACAGTGAGACAGGTAAAGGGGTATGTGATAAATGAAACAGTGAGACAGGTAAAGGGGTAAGTGATAAATGAAACAGTGAGACAGGTAAAGGGGTAAGTGATAAATGAAACAGTGAGACAGGTAAAGGGGTAAGTGATAAATGAAACAGTGAGACAGGTAAAGGGGTGTTTGATAAATGAAACAGTGAGACAGGTAAAGGGGTATGGGACAGATGGAACATTGAGACAGGTAGAGGAATGTGGGAGAGACAGCAGTGAGACAGGCAAAGGAGTGTGGGACAGATGGGATAGCGAGACAGGTAGAGGAGTGTGATAGGTAGAGCAGTGAGGCGGAAAAAAGATTGTGGAATATGTCCAAGGAAACATGCTGTACCGTGTGTGATGTTAACATGCTAGCGTATGCTCAGTTAATTGTGCTGATGCTAGCATGTGATTGTGCTTTTTGATGTCTGACTGTAGCGTGTACACCTCGCTGTGTTAGTGGGTGTGGTGTGGTGTGTTATGTCAGTGTGTGGTGTGTGTGCTGGATGTTAATGTCGATGTGACGTGCTAGCTTAAAGCTCGATCAGGAGTTGCTAATTCAGCCGAATGTCCTGCTCAGTGTTCGAGCTCAGTTTACAGACTCGCCTCGTGGTTGATATGCAAATTAGCCGAGTTCCTGCTGTGTACTGAGTTAAGTAAAAGCACCCCGAGTGTAGTAATAATTTAACGTTAAAGTACTCATGAAGAAAACTGATCAAATGAGCATAAACAAGTCAGCTGGTGGAAACCACTCGAGTAATAACGCCACAATCACTGTGTACATGTCTGCAACAAGCACAGCTAATCTGCCAGCATTCTATTTCCTATTTAGTTCTTACTTTAACCCTTTAATGTGCTACTTAACTTTTTTGGTCGAGTACATTTCTGAGTTATTATATCATATTGAAAAATGCCTTGAATCTAACCTGAGTCATCTCTCTTGAGGTATAATGTGCTAAAAATCACATAGTGTGTGATAGTGTGTTTTACAATAGTATTCCTTTTTAGCAGAACACTGGGGAAAAAAGTTGATCACTCAAGGTGCTTTCACTCTACGGAATTGTACCTGGGCACGGTGGAAAGCAATCGTACGTAGTGTGAAAGAAATGCTGTTGGGGTTACAGGGTCTTGCCTTACAAGGGTTACTGGCCAGCTCATAATATTCCATTCATGTTTCTAGCTACATAGTTAGCTAACTAGCAGTAGGCTAGAAGGCGTTAGCAGCACTGAGTTGATGGATAGATCTCGCGAGCTAGCCAGTTCTCGAACCGACTCAACTAGCTTATGGCTGATCTCAAAATGTTAGCAAAAGATGGATTCAGATATCTCCCCTGTTTTTTGTGCAAATAATTGACAGATTGTTTTCTGCTGATTTCCTGTCTCAGACATTGCTGCTGCTAACTAAACATTTGGCACATAGATTTCACATTTAGTGTTTTTTTTTCTTCTTCTGTCATTATGCTTAATTTCTGTTTTGCAAAGCTATGGTTAGAAGGTGAGTCCTTAGGAACATTTCATTTAGGTGAGACTGGTGAGACAGATAAGTCCTGGACAGGTGAGTCCTGGAGACAGTGTTATGTACTGTAGGTGAGACAAGCGAGTCCAGGAGATAGTGACTTGTTGGTGGGACAGGTGAGTACTGGAGACTGTCATGTAGGAGACTGCATCATGGAGTTGAGACTCATAAATCCTGAAGACTCTTGTGTAGGTGAGGCAGGTGATTCTTGAATACTGTAAAGTCAGCGAGGCAGGTGGGGCCTTAACACTGTTGACGTGAATCCTCTCCCAGGTGAACAGGAGACAGTGATGTAGGTGAGACATATCCATGTTCTTGGTATTCCTGGGTAATATTGTGTGGCGTTCTTATTCTCTGTCCTGCTGCTTTCTTTAAACAACAAATGCTTCTGCAATTATTGTGTGCACCGATGAGTAACAAGATTTTAATGACTGCACCTTACCACCTCATCCTGCCATGCGTTGCCTTCTGCTTGATCTCAGAAATATATATATATATATATAAAAAAGTCCAGAGCCTTCAGGTTCCGCCACAGTGAGACACAATGAGCTGATAATTAATTTGATATTTATTGCAGCTGGTTGTAAATGTCACTCTTTTGTGTTCTCCAGGACTGTGTGCATGTTTAGCCTTCAGGATGTCAGTCGGGGCTCAATTAATAACAAAGTCTAAAACAATAGTTGTTTATTGCATTCTAAAACCACAGCGTGCATTCTAAGAATAGTTCCTGTCTTAACTTTCTGGAACTACAGCGTGCATTCCAACAATAGTTCTTCTCATAACCTTCTAGAACCACAGTGTGCATATCAAAGACTGTTCTCGTCATAACATTCTAGAACCAAAGTTTGTTTGTTTATTTTTTTTATAACATTCTAGAATCACAGTGTGCATATCAAGAATTGTTCTTGTCATAATATTCTAGAAATGCAGTGTGCATTCCAGGAATAGTTCTTGTCTTAGCATTCTAGAGCTACAGCATGCATCCCAAGAGTAGCTCTAGTAAAGTTCTAGAATCACAGGGTACATTCCAAGAAGAGTTGTTTTAATAATGTTCTAGAACCACAGTGTGTATTCTATGAATACTCGTCAGAACATTCTAGAACCAAAGCTTGTGTCCCAAAAATAGCTGTTGTCATAACATTTTAGAACCACAGTGTGCATTCTAGCATTTGTTGTGATTTATATCATTCTAGAACCACAGTGTGCATTCCAGGAATAGTTCTTGTCTTAGCATTCTAGAGGTACAGCATGCATCCCAAGAGTAGCTCTAGTAAAGTTCTAGAATCACAGGGTACATTCCAAGAAGAGTTGTTTTAATAATGTTCTAGAACCACAGTGTGCATTCTAGCATTTGTTGTGATTTATATCATTCTAGAACCACAGTGTGCATTCTAGGAATAGTTATTTTCATAACATTCTAAAAGCACAGCATGCTCATCAAGAACTGTTCTAGTCTTAAAGTTCTAGAGTCACAGTGTGCATTCCAAGAATAGTTCTTGTTCTATGATTCTTGAGCCAACGTTTGTGTAGTTGTTGTCATTTTCGAACCACAGTGTGTATTCCAAAAATAGTTCTTGCCATATCGTTTTTTGGACCACCGTACATGTTCCAAGAATAGTTCCAGTCTTAAAGTTCTAGAATCACAGTGTACATTCCAAGAAGAGTTTTTTAAAATAATGTTCTAGAACTACCGTGTGCGTTCTATAAATACTTGTCAGAACATTCTAGAACCAAAGTTTATGTTCCAAAAATAGCCGTTGTCATATAATTCTAGAACCACAGTGTGCATTCTGACATTAACATCTGTCTATTACGTTTTAAAACCAAAGTGTGTATTGAAACAGTAACTGCGCATCACATTATAGAACCACAGTGTGAGTTGTATTCAGGTTTTCTATTCATATAGGATTGCAATAGCAGGAGTATACCTTAGAACCTATCGCCCCGAGCATCTTAAGCACAGCTTTCTGTTGTGTCCGAGAACCACACAAGGCCTTGCAACAATATTTATTTATTACATTACTGACCATTCGAACATTCATCAATAGTGCTATGGTATACTACATTCTAGAACCGCCGTGCTTTCTGGCAGTAGTTGTTGTCTGTTACATTCTGGAACCACATGGTGCATTGTAACATTTGTTGTTGTTTATTAAAATATATAACCTCTGTGCGCATCCTTACAACAGTTGTTGTCTTTTATGATCTAGAAATACTGTGTGCATTCTAACATTAGTTCTTATTCGTTAAACTACAGAACCGCAGGGTGCTTTCTAACAACAGCTGCCTGTTACATTTCAGAACCGCAGGGTGCGTTCCAACACTAGCCGCCTGTTATATTATGGAACACACAGTGTGGATCCTAACAGAAGTTGACCGTTATTACATTACAGAACCTGAGTGTGCATTCTGACAACGGTGGCTATCCATTACATTCTAGAACCACAGTG